>CAUYPK010050535.1:0-10288 GCA_963574355.1 Loris lydekkerianus
AACACACGCAGCCACTTGCCAGTTTTCCACTGTTTTTGTCTTCCTCCTGGGGTCCAGAAGTCCCTTGCTGGCTCCCTGTATCCTCAAAGGGATGATCATAGGCAGATCCCACTGGCCAGAGATGTCTGGAGTCTTGTCTCCCAAGATTCGCCAAGCCCAGTTATAGGGAAGCTGTTACTCAGCTGCCATCTTTAATCCACCCTCTACATTGTGTTTTAAAAACTATGTTCTGAAGAATACTAGTCCTTTGGAAGCATCCCCATAAAGAAGTATTCTTAGGTAGTGTAAGACTACATTTTGCATACTATTGTTTGTATTGGACTTTCCTGATTCATATGATTATACTGAAGATTCTGAACGGGCTTGCACTAAAGAAACCTATGCAGCCTTAAATTACTGTGTTTTATCTTTTTCAGCTTACTGTCTACTGTTATCTTGTAAAACACTTTTACTCTATACAGTATCTGCTTTCTCACTGTCACATTTCTTTGCAACCCATACATTATGTCATGCATTATAGTTACATGGAGATTATTGGCTGTGCTGTATATTACTCCACCAACATTTTGGTAATATTTTCTCCTAGGCAACTTTGCTAGAAGAGTTCTAGACCATCAGGAACTAATGAACATGAATAATTCAACTATCACCAGAGGGAGATGACAGAGAAATTAGAACTGCTTGAGGCTGCGATTAGTGGAAGAAGTGAGGAAGATGAATAAACTACACCACAGGAATCCAAATGGAACAATTATAAACTTTTGGAAATAGTATCCCTAGATTTAGACAAGAAAAAATAAAATTGATAAGAAACCCAATATTCAAATTAAATATTACAGCATAAGTTCTACTGAACAAAGTACTGGTGAGTCAGTCCAGTCAGAGAAGGATCCAATCTCTTATAGGTGGTTGATTCATTCCCCAATTTGTACTAACACACAATTTACCTTGATTTGGTTTCTGTTGCATCGTCCATGTAGGTACTATGTTTTAAGAATTTAAATCCATTAAACACAAGTCTGTGTGCTACTGATCTGCCTTCTGATATGGTAAGCAGGAAGCAGGTTTTTCCCTGGAATTTGATTAATAAACTCATGACCACTTTGCTCTGATCATTTTTTCCTTTAGTGCAGCTCTCAGCAGTGCGATGTGCAGAAATTGGAAAGTGCTGTCATCTATTTAGTGTCATCAAAACCATTTTATTTTTAAATCATAATAACCATGCAGTTCTAAGTGGCTTTATTTCAAAAAAATGAACTCAGATAAATGTTGCAACTTATTTTATTATCTGAAATGTCTTCCAAAGAACATCTGTGTAAACAGAGCCACACTGCGCACACATCTTCGTCCTGCCACTCGGGGGCTGACAGTACCTTTATTGTCCATTACTCAGCCTTAATGATGCTCCTGGCACACAGAGTTCCAATAGGAAGACATATTGATGGTGCTGTTTTGACTAATTTGTGTTCATCATCTTATCTCTCTAAGCGGTATAAACAAACTCATAGAAGAGTGGTTTCTTTCATCTGTTTTA
This sequence comes from Loris lydekkerianus, assembly GCA_963574355.1. NCBI lineage: Eukaryota > Metazoa > Chordata > Mammalia > Primates > Lorisidae > Loris > Loris lydekkerianus. The sequence goes on from CAUYPK010050535.1 coordinate 1,535, forward strand.
GCTTCCAACTTAAATTTTATTAGTAAAAATGATTTATAACCATTAGAAATAGTCACCATTGAACCCATCCCTCAGAAATAGCAAAAGCAGAGAATGATTTGCATAGGTTGGAAAAAGGTCATTTTCTTACCATGGAGAAGTTTTTTCACCTTGAGGCTATTGGTTGGCGGTGCTGCTGAGCATAAAGCTGGCAGTGAGCACAGGAGATCAGCCATCGCAGAATAACTGATGTGTTTCTTAAAGGAAACCCTTAGTCTCACGTTGGCTGTAACTCATCAAGCTTCTCTTTCTTTTGGCTCTCATGAAAAAAAATGGAGTAAACCTAATTTACAATTGTAAAAACTGCATAAACGTAATTTGTATTTTAATCTCAATGCTGACTTGACACCGAAATGGAATATAATAAAGCAATTAACTTTGACAATTCTTTATTGCTCAGTGCATTTAAAACATTTTTCTTTGAATTTATTGCCTACCTTATAATTCCAGTACCATAAAATTAGTGAAAATATGACACGGACTGCCTTCTCATGAATGTCATTTTAAGTTCACTGTGTTTTGTAACAACTTGTTAACTTAATCATATTTACAGATTTCTGTTAAAGGCTTTCAGTTATTTTTTTTCTTTTTAGTAGAATTTTATTTTTTTAAACTATTTTTAGGTTTACAGAAAAATGATGCATAAAATACAAAGAATTTCCACCTATCCTCCAGTCTCCTACTTCTACATGGTGTTTCTCCTTCCATTAAATTGTGAATAAGTGTCTACGTTCATTACAATTGAATCAATATTGATACGTGATTATTAACTAAAATCCGTAGTTTATATGAGGGTTTACATTTTGTCCTGTAGAGTTCTCCAGGTTTGGAAAATATATAAAATTATATACCCACAATGACAAAACCATATAGAACAGTTTCATTGCCCTAAACATCTCCTGTGCATTACATGTTCATCCCTCTTGGCTTCCTGTGCCTGAGCCCCTTGTAATTACTGACGTTTTCTCAGTCTCTGTAGTTTTGTTTTCCAAAATGTCACATAGTTGGACATTCTCCTTCCATCACAGAGGATGGAGCTTTTTCTGGCTTACACAATATGCATTTGAGTTTCCTCCAGGTTTGCTCATGGCTTGATATCCCCTTTCTTTTTATCTCTGAATAATAATTCATTATATGAAAATACCTCGGTTTGTCTATCCAGTCACCTGTGGAAGGTCATCTTGGTTGCTGCCAACTTTTGGCAATTATGCATGAAGCTGCCATGAACATCCATGTACAGATTTCTGTGCACACATTAATTTTTAACTCATTTGGCTAAATATCTTGGAGCACAATTACTAAATTGTATGATAATACTGTGTTTAGATTTGTAAGAAACTGCCAGACTGTCTTCCAAAGTAACTGTACCATTTTGCATTCTCACCAGCAATGTGATGTTGTCAGTGCTTTGGATTTTAGCCACTAGATTAGATGTGTTGCTATATCTTATTGTTTGTTTGACAACTTTCTGAAGATATACACGTTGAGCATCTAACCATATTGTATACCTTCTTCAGTGAGGAGTCTGTCCAGAGTTTTTGCCCTCTTAAATTTTTTTTTTTGTTGTTGTTATGTTTTAAAGCTTCTTCGTATATGAGGATATGAGTTCTTCAAAAGGTATGTTTTGAAAATATTTTTTCTCTGTGGCTTGTGTTTTCATTCTCTTAGCAGTGTCTTTTACAGAGCACAAGTTTTCAAGTTTAATTAAATCCAACTTGTTGATTTTTTCTTTTAGAAATTGTACTTAGAGGAATGTATCTAAAAAGTCATTGCTAAGCCCAAAGTCTCCTAGATTTTCTCTTATGTTATCTCTTCCAGAAATTTTATAGTTTTGCATTTTATGGTTAGGTCTATAATTCAAATAATTTTGAATTATTATTATTATTATTTTTTGAGACAGAGCCTCAAGCTGTCACTCTGGGTAGAGAGCTGTGGCATTACAGCTCACAGCAACCTCCAACTCCTGGGCTCAAGAGAATCTCCTGCTTCTGCCTCCCAAGTAGCCGGGACTACAGGCGCCCACCACAACACCCAACTATTTTTTGGTTGCAGCTGTTGTCGTTTGGCGGGCCAGGGCTGGATTCGAACCTGCCAGCTCAGGTATATGTGGCTGACACCTTAGCTGCTTGAGCCATAGGCGCTGAACCTCATTTTGAATTATTTTAAATGAAAAGTGTAAACAAAGTATAAAGATTGTGTCTTCACTCCTTTTTTTATGCATGTGGATATCTGTTGTAGCCACATCACTTGTTAAAAACGCTATAATTTCTCACTTGAATCAATTATCTTTCTCAAAGGTCAGTTGACTATATTTGTGTGGGTTTATTTCTGAGCTTTCTCTTCTGTGCTATTAATCTATTTGTATTCTCTTTACCAATATCATACTATTTGATTACTGAAACTTTATAGTAAGTCTTAAAGTCAGGTAATATTGGTTCTCCAATTTATTGTTTTTCTGTATTGAATTCATTTTGTTAATATTTTGTTGAGGACTTTTGCATCTATGTTCATGAGAGAAACTGGTCTTTTTTTTTTTCTTTTCTTATCTTGTATTGTCTTTTTCTGGTTTTGGAATTAGGGTAATGCTAATCTCATAGAATGAATTAGGGGGTGTTTTTGTTGCTTCTATTTTCTGGAAGAGGTTGCACAGATTTCGTATCATTTCTTTCTATTGCTTTTCTGTTTTTAATTTCATTAAATTTGGTTTTAATTTCTATTAGTTCTTTTATGTATGCTCACTTTGAATTTAATATGCTGTTTTTCTCTCCTTTTCTAAGGTGGACATTTACGTTACTGATTTAGACTTTTTTTCCTTTCCTAATTGGTACGTATGAGAAAAGATCAAAGTTTCTGGAGGACTTAAAGCAGCTTTTCTTTTTAACTGATTTTATTACATATTGAATAGGTACAAAAATATTTATGAAATACATATTAAGCACAAAAGACAATGATGTAGCATTGTCACGTGTGTGTGGACAACATTGTTAAATAATATTTTCATTAACAAAAAAGAGTCTCATCGCTTCTCAGCCTTTCAGCTAAGATCAAGTGTAGTAACAAGAAAAAGTCTCTCCAGCACTGTGTTCATGCATCCTACACTTTGACAACACTGTATTTTCATTTAATTCGACATATTTTCAAATTTGTCTTGAGAGTGCTTCTTTGACTCATGTGTTATTTAAATGTTTTTAATCTTCAAATTATTAATATTTTGGGATTTTCCAGCCATCTTTCTGTTACTGATTTCTAGTCTAATTCCATGGAGGGCTCAGAGAAAACTTTGTATTTTATCTATTATTTTAAACTTGTTAAGGTATGTTTAAGAGTCCAGAATGTAGTCTACTTTGGTGAATATCTCTTGTGAGGTCGAGAGAACATGTATTCTCCTTTGGATGAAGTATTTTATAGATGTCAATGAGATCTGGTGTAGAGGGTGCTGTTGAGTTTAACTGATTTTCTGCTTACTGTTCCTGGCAATTACGAAGGAGGATATTGAAGTTTCCAGCTGTAATAGTAGCTTTGTCTATTTCTTTTTGTAGTTCTATTCGTTTCTTTTAATCTTACAAATGTTGATGCTCTGTGGTTAGGTGCCTATGCATCCAGCACTGTTATGTCTTCTTGAAGAACTGACCCCTTTGTAATTATTTGGTTTTAATTTCTATTAGTTCTTTTATGTATGCTCACTTTGAATTTAATATGCTGTGACGTAGTGTTTATTGTTAATTCTGGAAAATTCTCTGTCTCTGAGTGTTTACTTTGGTCTGAAATCTGCTTTGTTTAAAATTAATATAGTTATTCCAGCTTGATTTTGGTTAGTGTTAGCATGATAGAATTTTCTCTATCCCTGTACTATGTTACACACTTTCTCATTTGGGTCTATATTTAAATGAGTTTCCCATTGACAACATGTAGTCAGGTCTTATTTTTTAAATCCACTCTGACAGTTTCTTCTTTTAATTGTTGTATTTAGACTATTCACATTGAAAGTGATTATTGATACAGTTGGGTACATATCTACCATATTTGTAAATTTATGTGTTGCCCCTGTGCTTTGTTTCTTTTTTTGTTTGTTTTCCTCTCTTTTTCTGCTTTGCCTTATTTGCACATTTTATATAATTCCATTTACTACCCTTCTTTCTTAGCATATCAGTTATAGTTCTTAAAAAGAAATTAGTGATTGTCATAGAGTTTGGAATGTGCATTTACTACTAACCCAAATCTACTTTCAAATCACAATTATATCTACCTCCTCTTGGGTGGTGTAGATTCTCTATAAGAAAGTATTCCTAATTCCTCACTCTTGTCCTTCGTAGCATTGCTGTCATAAAGTTTACTTCTAAATAAGATATAATCACCTAGTACAATGTTCCTAGCATTGTTTTAAATAGTTACCTGCTAGATCAATTAAGCATAAGAAAAACAAAAGAGTTTATTTTACCTTCATTTATTTCTTCTCTAACATGCTTTTTTTTTTTTAAATTTATGAAGATCCAAGTTGCTAACCTACATTATTTTTCTTCTCGTTGAAGAACTTCCTTTAACATTTCTTCCTTTCTTTTATTTTTTACTTTTTAAATCTGGAAGATGAAAGTCAAATCCTTTAACATTTCTTGTAAGGCAGATCTGCCAGCAACAAGTTCATAAATTTTTATCCGCAAAAATTTGTTTTGTTCTTTTCTTTTTTGGAGGATAATTGTGTTGGATATAGAAATCTAGGTTGGTGGCTTTTTACTTTCAATACATTAACTCTTCTTGTTTTCATGGTTCCTGATGAGAAGTTCAGTGTAATCTATCCTTGGTCCTCAGGAAGCAAGGTGTTCTTTTCCTCTGGCTTCTTTTACAATTTTCTCTTTGTTTTTGATTTCCTTAATATGGTATATATAGTTGTAAATTTTTTTTTTATTTATCTTGGTTGGTGTTTTTTGAGCATTCTAATTCTGTGACGTAGTGTTTATTGTTAATTCTGGAAAATTCCCAGTATTATTCCTAAAGTACTTCAAATATTTCTTCTTTTCTCTCTTTCTTCTAATTTTGGCATTCCTGTTAGGGATGGGTTGTACTTGTGGTTGTCCTACAGTTCTTGAATATTCTGCTTTATTCGTAAAATCCCCTTTTCTCTTTGCATTTTACTTTGGGAAGTTTCTACTACCGTATCTTTGCGTTCATAGATTCTTTTCATAGATCTTGTCTGTTGATAAGCCTGTCAGAGCATTCTTCATTTCTCGTGGTTCCTTTGGGAGTGTTTCCCTGTCTCTTGCATGCTGTCTACTTTGTCCATTAGGGCTTACTATGGCTTGAATGTAGGTACGCTCATTCCAAATTTATATGTTGAAAGGAGGTGGGAACGTTGGGGTAATTAGGTTAGTAGGGTATGGCTTAGTGTCCTCATACTCGTAAGTAGAGAAAAAGAGAGCTCATCTATGTCTGTTTCTCTCTCTCTCTTTCTCTACAATATTAAAATACAGCAAGAAATCAACCATCTGTAAACCAGGAGGAGGGTCCTTACTTAGGGCCCAACCATGCTGGCATTCTGAGCTCAGATTTCTAGCTTTCAAAATTGTGAAAAACAAATTTTTGTTTTTTAAGCTATCCTATCTATCTATCTATCTATCTATATATCTATATCTATATCTATGTATATATATATATATATATATATATATATATATATATATATATATATTTTTTTTTTTTTTTTTTTTTTTTTTTTTTTGAGACAGAGTCTTACTTTGCCACCCTGGGTAGAGTGCTGTGGTGTCATAGCTCACAGGATCCTCAAACTCTTGGGCTCAAGTGATTCTCTTCTCTTACTTCAGCCTCCCAAGTAGCTGAAGGACATCAGTAGTTGTGAGGACATCAGTGATGACTTCCAAGCTCTCATCATGTCAAATCAAAATCAGACATCTCAGACAGGCACCTACCACACCGCTCAGCTAATTTTAAAGATGAGGTCTTGCTCTGACTCAGGCTAGTCTTGAAACTGGGAGCTCAGGCAAATCACCCAACTTGGCCTCCCAGGGTGCTAGGATAACAGAGGTGAGCCACTGCGCCTGGCTTCCTATCTATAGTAGTTGCCTTTAGCAGACTAAATTAAGACATTTTAGCATATTAATTATAATTAAATTCCCAGTCTGATAGTTCCAAAATACCTGCCATGTTTGAGGTTGGTTCTGATGCTTGCTTTGTCTCTTCAGACTGTGTTTTGTCTTTTAGCATGTGCTATAACATTTTGTTAAAACCCAGACATGATGTATTAGGTGAAAGAAATTTTGATTAATAAAATTTTGTGCTTAATCTGGCGAGGAGTTTGATTGTGCTTACTATGTGATGTAGCTGTGGGTGTCAGAGACTAAAGTTTCTTCTAATGTCCTTGTTTTTGTCTCCTCTGTTATCTTTGGGTTTTCCTAATGACCTCTTCTTAAATAACATCTGAGACTTGCAATTCTTTCAATTGTATGCCCATTACAGAAGCTCCACTGACATGATAGTAAGGGAGAGAAGCGTTCTATAATTCTCTGATTAGATTGTGGTCCCTACATGAACCTGTAGTCATGTCCTGTGACCTTCCCAACCGCCTCTTTGATTTCCCTAGCCCCTTAGGTAAGATAAGAAGGCTGGATGGCTGGAGTTCTATTTCCCTTTCCCAATGATGACAGTTAGAAGAATGTGAGTTGTATATTTCCTTTACCCCACATGTATTAGCCCGATAAAAGCTTCCCTTGAATGTAGGTCTTTGCTAAGGAGAACAGAAGTTCTGCATGCATTTCAAAATAGTTACCTTTGGCCTGCAGGAAGCCTGAGAAAATTTTTCTCTGATACAGTGAGAACCTGGTGGGATTCCTAGTGGTAAAATTGATGAAAGCATGAGGGTCTCTGAGGCTGTGCCTCAGGAGTTTTTATCTCTCAATCTAGTCCATGCTCATTATTCAGCAGTTGTCAGTTACCCTGTAAGAGGTCCAGTTGGTGGCCTTACCTGTGGCTATGCTCCTGTCAGCTATATTCTCTGTACTCACCTGTCTCTCCACTGTTTAAAGTGATGGCATGCTCTCCAGTCTTAGTTTTGGGGTAGACCTAAAAAGAATTCATGATTTTCAGAGTCTGGCTTTGTTGTTGTGAGGACATCAGTGATGACTTCCAAGCTCTCATCATGTCAAATCAAAATCAGACATCTCCCAGTTGTATCTTTGCTTCACATGATAGCCCTTATTCTAACCCTTAATGCCTTGGCAGGATGATGTAGCAGACTTTGAATTTACTATTTTACCTGTATTTCCTATTAGCATTGTTACACAACATTATTTAGTGTAGTGACTTGTGACTGTGTCCTAAAATCATTATTTGACATAAAATATATTGGAAAAGGTAAAAATCCACACTAGGCTTTCAGTGCTTTACTACTGAGCACTGTTCCAAAGTGCGCAGTATTTTGAACTGAGCAAAACAGAGATAGTCTTCATCCAATCTTCCCCAAGAAATGGCATGGTGGTATTGAATGAAATAGAAGATACATTTTTAAGTTTTACATATGATACCAACTCAATGGGTTACACTGGATAGGTGATTTAATATTATTCTCTCTACATTTTCTCATATAAAAATATTAAACAAAAAGAACAAACAGGATGAATAATTACTATTTTCAACCCACTATTATCCTAATTTCTAAAAGTAATCTATGGGATGGAAAACCTGAGACACAATAAGGCTAAGTAATTTATGCAAGGTCGTATAGCTAGTAAGTGGTGCACACAGACTCTAAAGCCCTCATTATCCATAGAGGAAAAAGTCAGGGTAATGATAGGAGTGAAGAGAGTCCTAGGTAGAGGAATAATAATAAGTAAATTTATTTCTACCTCCAGGCCTTTGCCAAGATGAAAATAAGTTTTAAATTTTTGAGGTCACAAAGAAGGTAAACATGACTGGAGAAAAATAAATATGGTGAAAATGGGAGAAGAGGATATTAGAGAGAGTTTTATAATAATAGATAATATTTAGAATATTATGTACCATTCTAAGTATTTTATATTTGGTTTCCTTTAATCCTCAACAAACTGAATAGTAATTTGAATGGGCATAATAATTATCATTATTATTGTTATTAACATTGTTGTCAGTTAAAGCTCATGTGATCTAATTGTTCTGAAGCTCCCATATCATTAATGGATGAAAAACACAATGTGCCAATCAATACCATTTTTTCTATCACTCTCATTCTCTCTTCCTGTCCTCACTCTTTATTCTTCTTCAATTCTTTTCTTTAACCTCCTTCCCTTTTTTTCTTTTTCTCTTTTCTTCTTTTTTCTTCTTTGTTTCTTTTCCTTTTGTTTCTCCCTGCTTGTGCCTTACTCTTCTCTTCCTTTTGACTTATGCTCTGAGACAAGGTGATTTGAAGCAAAGGAGGAAGCAAGAAGGAAAAAGGAAGACAAGGAGGTGAACTGCCCCGGCCCGCGGGGCTAGTTCAGCAGGGACCTGAGATATGGAGGGAGAGAATGGAAGAAACAAGAGACACGAAGAATGAGGAGCAAGACAGGATTCTGATCAAACTCCTCAAACTTTATTTTTTAACAGCCATATAAATACAGGCAGAGGGGAATAGGCCTGCGGGTGAGTTTAGGGTGGGGGGTTTTCTGATAACAGGTGTGATGTTTTTAGTGTCTGGAACCAAGTTCCTGGAGCCAAGGGTAACAATGCCCTACTCGCCCTTAAATGCTTTCC
>CAUYPK010050536.1:0-19336 GCA_963574355.1 Loris lydekkerianus
TAACAAATATGAAGTGACCATTCTTATCCTTCCTTACTTTTGTTGGTTTAAAGCCTATTGTGTCTGCAAATAGAATTGCAACATCTGCTTTTTTCTGATTACCATTTGCCTGAAATATGGATGACCATCCTTTCACTCTGAGTCTATACTTATCTTTTTAGGTAAGCTGTGACTCTAGTATGCAGCAAATATCTGGCCTGAGTTTTTGTATCCAGTCAGCTAACCTGTGCCTCTTTACAGGACAGTTTAAGCCGTTCACATTAATGGAGATATTGATAAGTCTGGTAAAATTTTGGGTATTGAGTTTTTCAAAAGTCCAGTGGACATTTTTAATCCTTTTGCCACTGTGGAAGTTGGAGTTTTATCTAAAGTTTCTGAGTGAGTTCACTTTTGTGGTAGAGGATTGGGCTCGTCATTATGGAGAATGGGTCTCAGAATATCCTGAAGAGTTTGTTTGGTTATGGCAAATTTCTTCAACATATGAATGTCATTAAAGTATTTAATTTCTCCATCATAAATGAAACTCAGTTTAGCTGGATACAGGATCCGGGGTTGAAAGTTATTTAACTTTAGGAGATTAAAAGTCGATGACCACCCTCTTCTGGCTTGAAAAGTTTCAGCAGAGAGATCTACAGTCATTCTAATATTCTTCCCTTTGTAGGTAATGGATTTCTTACATCTGGCTGCTTTCAGAATTTTCTCCTTCATATTAACTTTAGTGAAGTTATCATGATATGCCTGGCAGATGTCTTATTTGTACTGAGTCGTGCTGGGGTTCTGAAACTGACTGCTATCTGAATTTCAGATCTTTTGGCATGTCTGGAAAATTCTCCTTCATAATTTCATGGAGAAGGGCCTCTGTGCCTAGCGAGGCCACTTCATCACTTTCAGGGATTCGGCAAACCCTTTACTCCTGGGGGCTGCGTTTTTGTCCCAGATCTGTTCTGAGGTGGTTGCCACCTGAGAAGATGCCTGGCCTCCTCTGGTTGCCCAGAGAGACAGGGGGTGTGGCTTTGGAATATCCAGGAGTGATTCCTATTGTTGCCAAAAACTGCTGCTGCTCTGTGCCTTGGGGCACTGTCTCTCCGGTGTGGTTCCCTCTTAGCCAACCGGCCTCTCGTCACTCCTGTGCCGCAGAATCAGCCCCGACCAGCTGCAGTCTGGTCCACACTCCTTGAGAAATCACCCAAGAATCTGGACTCCTGGAGGACAGGCCTCCAGACCTCAGAATGAGAGTGGAGGGGAGTGCTGGGAGCTCAAGAATTGCAGGTAGAGAATATATACAGTTTTATACAGTTTTATGCCTGGCAGGAGAATGCCGTGGCACCCTAGTAGGGGAGGTAGGTCTAGTTTTTAGTGGCTCTCTCCCGTGGAGTGTATTGGGAGGACCTTTGAACTCTGCTCGTTTGTTTGTGGGGCACTCCAAGCTGTTCTCATGGGGGAGGGGACTCCCGTCCACTTGTTGATGGATTTTGTACCTTTTGTTTGTATCCTTGGGGTCACAGCTTGCCTCTGCAGGGTTGATGTGCATTCTTCAACCTTCTCTCTTGGTGCAGCTCTAATCCACCGGGTTACTTGCTAAATTTCTGTTCCTTAACTCTCCTTCTGGACTGGAGCCTCTGTGGAACTCTGGCTTCAGTCAGTCATCTTGTCTCCGCCACTCCACTAATAGGCTTCTTGTTCCAGCAGTTCTTTTCACAGGAATCATGTGAACTGCCTGGAGGGTTTAGATACTACATTTTCCCCATGGGGAAAAAAAAAGACAAGAAGGCTAGAGGAATTGAAGCAGAATTTATGAGCTAGTAGATTTTATTTATTTATTTATGTACAGCTGGGTCTTGCTATGTTGCCCAGGCTGCTGTTCAACTCCTGGGCTCAGTGATCCTTTCTACCTGGATTTCCAGAATGGATTCTTGAAATGACCAGAGTTCAAAGTATTCATTTCCTCTGGGTGCTATAGCCACAAATGTTACAATTCATGTAATTTAAATCAAGGCAGATCTGTACCTAAGTGGAGTGTAACACTAAATTTGAAGAAGGGACTTGAGGAGACTGAAATGGAAGATGGGCAGTGGTTTCCCATGAGGAACAGTTTTTATGATTCTTTGATCAGGCCTAGTGGTGAACTCCTAACTCAGCAAAATCACAGACATTGCTAAATTTCCAGTGAACTAGAAGACTTCTGCTCTAGAAGGTCTTCCCCTGAGTCTTGAGTGTACCAGTGTAGGGACCAAGGCCTTTACATTTTCGTTCATGCCCTGTCCAAAAGAATTCCTAACTTTGAGCTTTGTGCATGGCAAGTATTTAATGAATGAATGAAAACAGAATTTTATTTTTATTTATTTGTTCTTGCCACCCATAAGAGAACTTAGCCTTCTGGATCCTCCTAGAGAAGAAACTATTTGCTCTTCAGATATTGTAGCATCCCCACATTTCTGTATTAGTGATGTATTTTCCTCCTTTTCTTTCGGCATTTTCTATGTGGTTCCATATCATCTTCTTATTGAGGAAATCAACTAGAGGTTGCTTTTTATAACCTTTCTCATTCTGGTTGATTTAACCATTATGGGACCATTTTTATTTCTTCCTAAAGTATTCATATTTAATTACATGTTTTTCTTTTGCCTTTGGTTCAAGTGTGCTAATTATGTGGTATTTCAGCTGCCTTAGGTTTATTATTAGACTTTTCATTGTCCCTCCATTTGCTAAATTTCAGAGAATTTGTATTTTTAGGACTCTCTCCATTCATGGTGTTGTTACTTGAGGAAAACCAAAGAATTATACAAAAGTAGACTTGACTCACTATTTCCAATTCCAGGTATAGAATTCTATATACTGACTTGAAGCTGGTTAATCTGCTATCAGCCAGCTTATGAGCATTACCTTAGTAAAGATAACTTGGTTCATTCATTCATCATTCATTCATTCATTTCTTACAATGAATGGTTGAAATAACAGAGAAATTGAGATACTGAAATATTGTTTCACCAGCTGTCTATGGTAGCTTCATTTTGGCTCCGGCTTTAGAATCTTGCTTTGAAGTTTAATGTAATATTATCTACATGGATAAACCATGGCCAGGTTTACAACTTGTGACTTCATTGTCACAAGTGGGCTAGTGATAGAAGCAGGTAATTGGCCCACACCTGTTGTACTGCCCTTCCTTTTGGCATCAAGAAGTCCCATTGTCTTCTTCTCCCCTCTTCTTGCCCATTTCACAGCTTATTAGAAGCTGTCTCGTAGAATGGTTAAGGGTCCAGATACTATTGCTACTATTCTCACTTGACTCATTTGTTCATACAGTCAACCAACAGATACCTGTGGAAGGGCTACTGTTTCAGGTGCTGAGAAAAAACCTATGCACACAACAACTAATGTCCCTGCTCCCATGGAGGTTACATTACAGTGCAGCAACTATACTCCAGATAAAAATAAATAAAAATATAATGTGTTAAGCTGTATAATAGATCGGAGTATTATTTCTCAATTTTACACACCCTGCTCCTATTGGAATTGTGTATGACACTTTGCCATATGACAGTGAATTTTATCCACCAGGAACTAGAGTCCATTTCCCTGCCCCTTGTGATTGGACTTGGCTGTATGACTCTGTTTGGCCTCTGGTATATTTGTAAGCAGGATGTGAGCAGAGGCTTGAACGTGCTTGTAGAGCTTTGCTGGCTTCTTGTACTTACTGCTGCCATGAAAATATGCCCTGGGTAGTATTTGGTCCTAGAATAATGAGACACCTGTGAAGCCAGCTTGGACCCAATACACAGCCTAGAGACAAGCCCAGGAGACCTGAAGAGAAAAGAAGAACTATTCAGCTAAACCCAGTCTGGATCAGCCAATCCAGTAGGCCTACAGATTCATGGGCATGAGAACAGAGGATTGCTACTAGATGCAACCAACTTTGAGGGGCGATTTGTTACAAAGCATGATCATGGGAAAGATTGACTAAGAAGAGTGGTGGTAAGGCCTAAAAGAAAAATAAAACAGTAAGGGACAGAAAGAATTCATTGCAAAGAAAATGGAATAATACCTTATGCCTAACAACAGTATAGACTTTCTGAATATTGGCAATACTTGAGCAGAACCTTATAGCAATCACCAGACACTGCATTTTCTTATGTATTCTCCATACATTTAATGTAACAAGTGTCGCTAATTTTTTTTTTTGTGTGTGAGATAGCGTCTCACTCTTCTGCCCAAGCTGAAGTGCAGTGGCATTATCATAGCTGACTGTAACCTCACACTCTTGGGTTCAAGCTAGTCTCATAAGTTGCTGGGACTACAGATGTATGCTACCAGGCCCAGCTAGTTTTTCTATTTTTATTAGAGACGGGTCCTCACTCTTGCTCAGGCTTGTTATAAACTCCTGACCTCAAGTGGTCCTCCTGCTTTGACCTCCCAAAGGGCTGGGATTACAGGTGTAATCCACTGTATCTAGCTAATATTGCCATTTTTAAAATAAGGAAAGTGAGTCTCACAGAGAGGTTTTTGTAATTTTCTCAAAGCCTCACACATCATAAATGGAAAGGTTAGGTTTCCATTCTCTTTTCACCCTAACCAGGTATCCTGCAATGCACTCCTCTCACTAAGAGTTAGGATGATACCCACAAGTGAAAGGGCACCATCCCCAACAAGACTGCCCTTACTTCACATGCAGCTGCACCTGAAGTATTCCCAGACCACTCACACTTCTGACCAACTATCTATAAATTCAGGGCTTCCCATAACCCCCTCAGATTCAATGATTCACCAGCAAAACTTGTAGAATTTTGGGAAGTACTATACTTACAATTACAGTTTTTTAAATAAAGGATACAAAGAAGATGAACAAGAAAAAGGGAAGACTCACAGAGTTAAGTTCTAAGAAATGCATGGCTTCTGTGCCCTCTCAGGGAATCAGGGCACATCTCTGCCCTAGCATGTTAACATACTCACCAACCAGGAAGCTCCCCTGAGCCTCAGTGTCCACAGTTTTTATTGGGATTCATTGTGTAGGCATGATTTGTTGAAACAATAGCTCCATGAATGAACTCAATTTCCAACACCTTCCACTTTGTGGTGGTCAGGTGGCTGGAAATTCCAAACCTATAATCACATGATTGGTTTTTTTGTGTGACCAGCTATCTAGGGACCCACCAGGAGTTGTGTCATTAGCATGGAAAACATGCCACTATTGTAAATTCCAAAATTATTTTTAAAGCTTTGTGCCAGCAACATGTGAATGAAAAAATGCAATAACTCCATGAGCAGACAATAGCGGAATGGATTCAGCAAAAGAAAGACTTTGTAAACTAGAAGAAAAATTTTGAAGAAATCCTTCAGAATGCATAACTGATAGATGATGAAATAGAAAATAAGAAAAATTTGAAGCTACAGAGAATAAAGTGTGAGCTTGCCTCAAATATCCAACAGTGGCAAAAAGGAAGAAAAAGAGAGAAACAAAATTTGATAATATTATGTTTCAGAATTTCTAGAAATTATGGACAAATTTCAACAATGTCAGATAGTATATTTTTAAAAATATACCCAGAGCTTCTGGATAAGTGAATATGTGGAGGTTTCTAGAGAATGGCACACCTAGAGAGGGTACAGAAGCTCTACACTCCTCCTCCCATACCATCCTACACATCTCTTTCCCCTGGCTATTCATCTGTACCCTTTGAACTAACTATTCTTTATAATAAGTCAGTGATTATTCCTTTTTCCAAAATCTTCTTGTTAATCAGAGAAGAACCCGAGATGCCACTACCAGCTCTGCTTGACAATACCTTTTCTATAAGATTCATCATTGCTGATAAAATAGATGGTCCATTCTTCCTGGAAATAGATTTTATTGATGTATTTATGATCCAGCCCACACAGAAGAATTTGTGTATGAAAATTCTCCAGAGTGGCACCTGTGGCTCAAAGGGGTAGGGTGCTGGCCCCATATACCAGAGGTGGTGGGTTCAAACCCAGCCCTGGCCAAAAACTGCAAAAAAAAATTAAAAAAAAAAAAAAAGAAAATAGAAACAGTCAATAAATAAATAAATCTCTAAAAAAAAAAGAAGGAAAGAAAGAAAATTCTCCAGAGTTTAGCCTAACACTTTTTTTTTTTTTTTTTTTGTCTGTTTTTGGCCATGGCTGGGTTTGAACCCACCACCTCTGGCATATGGGGTTAGTGCCCTACTCCTTTGAGCCACAGGCTCCACCCAGCCTAACACTTTTTACATGGAAAAGATCACATGATAATTTTATATTACTAGACCAAGTATACTAGCATCCACAGTGATATTTCTTTAACGGCATCCAAAAAAAAAAAAAAAAAAAAATTAAAATACATTTGTATTTGAACATAGCACAAAGAAATAATAGAATACCAAATGTAAATTTTGTAAATTATCTGGGGGATGTGAGGGGTGGGAAACCAGATTAAACACAAAAGATTTATAAGACAACTAACAGCTGATTTCTCAGGCTACAATGAGACATTGGAGTGATATCTTCTAAGGACTAAAACAGCTGACCTAGAAAGGACTAGGACAGGAAAAAGAATGGAAATCTTTTCCATTTCCCAAACAGAATCGTTTTTTTGGAAACTTGCTGAAGGTGCCATCAGTTGTATTTGTGGGTTAAAAGAATAGATAATCTCAAGTTTTCATATTGATTGTCTCAGTTATGGTATTGCAACCTGAATCAGAAATTAGAAGTCTGAAAGGACTAAATTAGAGGAAGAGATGATGAATTTAGGAATTCTGCTGTTGTTATTACTATCATTGTTTCTCATTATAAATATGGAACAAGACCTGAATATTGTACATACATGCTCATTTTAATAATCTCTGTGATTTTCTATAGGTTGAAAAATTTCATAATTTTTTTGAGGTGGCATCTTACTACGTTGCCCAAGATGGTCTCAAACTTCTGGTCTCAAGCAGTCCTCCCACTTCAGCCTCCTGAGTAACTGGGATTATCATAATGTTTTTTAAAAAATAACACATGTTCATAGAAGAAAATTGAGAAGTTATCAAAATATACCCAAAGAAAGCTTTACCCACTCATGAGTTAACGGGTTAACTGTGAAACTTGCGGTTCAAGATTTTGAATGCAAAAAAAAAAAAAAAAAAAAAGATTTTGAATGCCTTGGTGTTTTGATATCAGTAGAATACTCAAGCAAGCATTTAGAAGTGTAGGAAAAGTGTAGATGCTGATTAATTTTTGATGGTTGGGTGAGCATTTGTTTAATCTTTGGTTGAGACTTTCGCGCTTCAAGCAGAAAGAGGGAAAAGCATGAAACCATGTTCTCAGCACTTTCCTCCCATGCTCCTTGCCTACTGTAGTGAACTGCAAGTGACAAGGGGGACGTTAGTCATGAATGCATTAACCTTGTTTCCTTGGGAACCACCAGTGGAGGGGAGAATGCCGGTCACATTGAGCAGCCTGCTATGTGTAAGGCAATTAGTTCCAGGATTTGTCAGATGACAGTTCTATTTTTGAGCACTTTCTTATCAATTAGGAGAAAAATATCTGACATGCAGAGATTTCTCAGCAGTTTGGGTTGCAACTTAGTTTATAAGCAACAGGAAGGCAAGTTCAAACTGCCTCGTACAAAGTTCATTATAATTTGTTCTTCTCAGTGGAGGGTCTTGACAGATTGACTCAGGGCTGGGGTATAAAGCAAGGAGTGAAGAGGCTGGTGTTTAACTTCTGTTCCTCAGAATGAAAACAGATTGTGGCAGACATCTGCTTAATTCTCAAAGGCGGCACACACCATCCTTTTGAGTTCAGCTCTGGAAATTAATAACGGTATGAATTATTGAAGTAGTTCTTTTATGTTAATCATATGGGTTTGGGAAAATTTTGAGCAAGAATAATAAAAATATTCCTAGCAACTGCAGCTATTTACTATATACCAGGCAGTGTCTAGAACATGTATGCCTATTATATTATCCATTCCACCCAACAAGTTGTGGGTGCAGAGTCTGGCAATAGCAGACTGGCTTCCAGTGTGAGAATGACAAAAGAAGGTGAAAAAGCTGTGGAGAGAGCTCATGAACTAGAAGTTCTATAGGTGGGGATAAAATTCATTATATGAGGCCTGACAATTAAGTTTGCAAAATTGCCACCGTGCACAGAACGGACGAAAACATTACAAAAATTTGTTGTATTGTGGGTCAAAATTGTTGCCTGACTGTGAGAAGCATAGAAGACCATAGATAGAGAAACAGGAAAGTCTTAACTGAAAATTTTGGCACGAGAAAGGTGTGGCTCTTGCATCACGACAATGCACCAGCTCACACAGCACTGTCTTTTAGGCAGTAAACAAACAGCTATATTGGAACACCCTCCCTATTCACCAAATATGGCCTCTAATGACTTTTTTCTTTACCCTAAGATAAAGGAAATAGTGAAAGGAAGACATTTTAATAACATTTAGGACATCCAGGGTAATAAGACAACAGCTCTGAAGGGTATTGGCACTGGTACAGGTGCTGGTATTGGTACATAGCATCCCAAGGGGAGTATTCTACCTCTGCAGTGATACTCAGCAATGAGGTATGTCTAGGATGGGTTCTGACTTGTCAGACTTCATACTCAAACTTAAAATGTACTTTTGCCCATTTTAAGTAAAAAAAAACAAAAACAAAACTGAGGCTTAGAGATCTCAAAGCTACAGAATTAGTTAAAGGCAGAGCAGAATTTGACGCTAGCTCTGTCTGTCTACAAGCCACAAACTTCACTTTATTCAGAGCGCATGGGCCAGCTGGGTAGCGTGGGCTTCACCCGGGGGTTTAGCTTCCCCCCAAAGCTACTGACCTAGATCCTACACTATAACCTGAGTTTGTCCCCCAGGTGGTCCTGAGGGAGATTTGAAAGACTCTGCTCTACACTCATGCAGGACAACTGAGATGGGAATCAGGCACCACAGGTTGTCACTGAAGTGATGAACACAGTGCCAGGTGAGTGGTAGACAGAGAGAGCCTGGGAGTTTAAAGAAAGAAGATGATGTTGGGGGCTGGGGCAAACAGATACATCTACCCAAAGGGCAAACCTGGAGGATACAGATAGGATCCAAATCCATTAGCAATTTTTTAAATTTCCCGAAACATCCCTCTCTTTGCACATGGGCCATCGGTGCCTGCAGATTGCCCCAGGCACGGTCTTTCTTGGGCTTCAGCATTTTGCCCACGATCTATCTGGTGACTGCCTTTACTGAAAAGCAGCACCAAGTTGTGAGGACAGCTCAGGTGAGCTGTGAGACTGTCCCCGGGCTATGAGGGCACAGGACAGTGTTTGCATTTAGTAGGTGCGGTGAGACTAGTCATTTAGTCATCCACTCCTGTGTCTCCTCGCTCAAAGCAGTTTTGTCATCAGAATTAGAAAAAAATCTATCCCTAAAGAGTGTTTTCTATATTTGAACCTAAAGATAAAAGTACATATTCAAAGAAAAAAATCACACATATTTAGGCACTGTGTCAGCTTTCTTTGGCTGCCGTAAAAGAATACCTTAGACAGGGTTGCTTGTAAATAGCAGAAACTGATTGCTATGGCTCTGGAGGGTGGAAGTCCAAGATCAGGGCACAGCAGATGTGGTTCTCGGTGAGGGTGCACTTCCTGGGTCATGATGGGGTCTTCTAGCTGCGCCCCATATGGTGGAGGGTGGAGGTGAACGAGCTCTCTGGGTGTTGTCTTCTGGGAGCTCTAATCATACATATTCATGAAAACTTCACTCTCATGACCTAATCACCTCCCCAGATCCTCTCCTCCTAATACTGTCACCTTGGGGTTAAGATTTCAACATATGTGTATTCCTTGGGGTGTCCCAAACTTTCGGACCATAGCAGTCACAATGATCTAAGTCTATTTGCTAAGAAGTTGTTTTTTTTTTTGTTTGTTTGTTTGTTTTAACCATGTGGTTCTCTGTATACATAGTCCTGTCCAGCATTTGCCCATTTATGAAAGACATAGAAGGTGCTGTTTAGAAGGTGCCAATAAACATTTTAAAAGGTCAAACATGAGACCTTGGCCCATTTCCTGATACCTGGGGCCTTCCCTTCAAAAGCCGTCACTGCGGCCTCTCCCACCACAGCCACCTGACCCCCACAGTTGTCCAGAGAAGGCCCAGGCCCTCCATCAGCCCCTGCTCCTGTTTCATTTTTCTTTATATTGCTCACTGCCACCTGACTGTCATTTTCATATTTCTTTATTTTATCTATTAATATTTTTTTATCTATCTCCCTTTTACTTTTGTGAAGGCAAGGACTTTCACTTACCACTGTATCCCCAGCGTCTAAAATGCAGTGTTTAGCACAATAAACACTGGTTGGACAGCTAAATATATGTGTAAATAATAGAAACTTGGTTGAATATGCCAGTTAAAAATTGTTGAATGAGTAAGTGCTGTACAGAGCGGGAACGCTGAAGCTCAGGCAGCGTAGGGAAGGATAGGTAATGACATGTACACATCTCTGGCCGGGGGTCGGGGTGTGCCTTATTAAATGTACCCATTAAAAAAACCAAACAAGATAGGCACAAAGGGAAAAGAAATGTAGGCAGAAACCATCTGGGTGAGGAGCTCAGGGATGTGTTACAAAGCTGAGTCTCAGGAAAGTGTCCACCGCTGAGCCCCGGTGTGTCCCTACAGGGCAAAGGAAGCCACACTCCAACAGTAAAACCCTGGAAGCTGCTCCTGATTGGCATCTGTGGGTCCCCCAATAGACAAGTTGGGAGCATGACTCCCCAAAAATACTCCTTGGCACACAGTCTTGGGTGTACCACAAGGGAGCAGGTGTTCCACAGGGAGCAGGTGTACCACAGGGAGCAGGTGTTTCTGGCCAAATATAATTTGGAAACACAGAGTTAACCAAGGTAACACAGGGCTTCTTCCCTGCAGGACTTCTCAGAGCCTTGGATTTGGTAATTCAGATGATAGCACACCCCATGGTTGTGGTCTAGAGAGAAACGGACAGTGGAAGAGAGATTGGCCTAAGACCAACAGGCCCAGGGATGAACTAGCAGGGAGGCTTGTATCCAGCCTGACTTCCAGGTTCTCTTTCTAAGCAGCGGGTGGACAGTGGGGCCATGTGCCCCACTTAGAGGGGAAGAGCAGGCATTTGGCTTGGGTATGCTGAGTACAGGAAGTGTCTGAGAGACACAGGGGAGATGACATTTAGGGCAGCAGAGACTGAACTTGGCATTGAACTCAGTGGAGAGCATTGTTCTGCAGAGCACCTGACAGAAAGTGTTAAGCCAGGGAGAAAAGAAGTGTGGTGTTTTCTGGACTCTGAATTTTCAGAGAACCAAGGATGATTGGGGGGCCTCAAGCTGCTCTGAGAGCATTTGAGGAGCAGTGAGCCATCTCCATAGGGGCAGTTTATAGGTGCAGGAGCTGTCATCTCCCCTAACCCCAACTTGTCTTGGCCTCTTGACCAGCCCTTCAGGTTACTTGCCAACCACTCAGCAGGATTCAGCATGGGGAAAAAATATGTATATTGCATTGGTTTTAAACCAGGAATGGCAAAATAATGCCATCTCCCAGACCAACCCCCTCAGTCATGCTGGGGGAATGATGAGGACTTTAGAGACCACACACAGGCCTATGATTGGCCATGTCTGCTGAGACCTCAGCATGTATTCCAGGGCCTCTGCCTGTGGGAGGTCACATTCCAGGGCCACTTTTCATGAAGAAAGCAAGTAAAATAACAGATATTTAAGATGTCACATTGTAGCATGGGGTAGGAGGAAAAATAAAGCTAGGTAAGGAGATAGAAAACAATGAAAGAGATGCTGGGCAGGAAAGGTCCTTTTGGTTAGATGTGTTGGCTCATGTCTGTGATCCCAGCACTGGGGGTGGGGGGGCAAGGTAGGAAGATGGCTTGAGGTCAGGAGTTAGAGACCTGCCTGGGCAACAGAGTGAGATCCCACCTCTACAAAAAAGTTTTAAAGAGCCAGGCATGTTGGTATGCACATGTACTCCCAGCTACTTGGGAAGCTGAGGCAGGAGGAACACTTGAGCCCAGGAGTTTGAGGCTACAGTGAGCTATGGGGATGCCACTGCACTTTAGCTTGGGCAACAGAGTGAGACCCTGTCTCTAAAAAGAGGAAAGAAAGAAAAAGAAGGGAAGGGAAGAGGAGGTGAGGGAAGGGGGGGAAGGGAGGAAGGGAGGAAGGAAGGAAGGAAGGAAGGAAGGAAGGAAGGAAGGAAGGGGGAGGGAAGGAGGGAGGGAGGAGGTGGGAAGGAGGGAGGGAGGGAAGGAAGGAAGGAAAGGAAAGGGAGGGCGGGCTTTCTGATTAAGTGATTATTAAGCAGGGTGAGCAAATGATGGAGTGAGCCTATAGGTATCCAGGGGAGGAGAACTCCAGGCAGAGTGAACAGCTTGTACAAAGTCCTAAACTAAGAGTGTAATTGGGAGTTCTGAGTAAGGAAGCGGCGTGACTGCAGAATGAGGGACTGTAGAATGGTGGTCGATAAGAGTAAATAGCAGTTGGGGGGTTGGGTTGTGCTAGATCATGTTGGACCTTAAAGGCTTTGGAAAAGATATGGCAATTTTTCTGGGTGAGATGACAAGAGAGTTTTAAATAAAGGACTAAGCAGCCTGGGTGTGGTGGCTCACACCTATAATCCTAGCACTCTGGGAAGCCAAGGCAGCTGGATTGCTTGAGCTCAGGAGTTCGAGACCAGCCTGAGCAAGAGTGAGACCCCGTCTTTACTAAAAATAGAAAAATTAGCCTGGCATTGCACCAGGTGCCTACAGTCCCAGCTACTTGGGAGGCTGAGGCAAGAGGATGGCTTAAGCCCAAGAGTTTGAGGTTGCTGTGAGCTGTGATGTCACAGCACTCTACCCAAGGTGACCAAGTGAGTCTCTTGTCTCAAGAAACAAAAAAACCAAAACTGAACAGAAAATAGAATAAGTGATCTCCCTTACATTTTAAAAAGACAACCCTGGGTTCCACAGAGAGGGGCAGGAGTAAGGACAGGAGGCTACTGTAATAGTTCAACCAAGATTTGATTGTGCCTTGAACAGGCTAGGGCATGAGAATCGGTCCCATGGTTCTGGATAAGTTTTAAAGGTAAAATGAACAGGATTCGATAATGGGTTAGAGGTGGGCTACTATGTATAAGAGGAAGAGGAGCAAAGGATTACTGCAAGAACGTGGGCTTCAGTATTAGAAAATTAGAGCTGCTTTCTGCTGGGAGGAAAGGCTGGGTTTGGACAGACGAGGAGTGAGTTTGAGGTGCCAGAGATGTGTCCTGGCAAAGGTGTCAAGGATATGTTTGTCAATGCAAGTATCAGAGTTCAGTCTCAAGAAGAGATACAAATTCCAGAAATGGTCAGCACACTGATGTCCTTAAACGTCTGGAGATGATATTCTCTGGAAAATTGCCAGTGAAGTCTTGGGAGGTCATAGAGGTCGCCTATGGAGTGGGAGATCTAAGGAAGTATGGCTGAGAAAAGGAGGAGGGACTAACGTGAAGACTGAGCAGGAGCAGCTCACAAAACGAAAGAAAAACCCAGAGGCACTGGGGGGACCAGGGCCCATGTCAAGAAAGCTTTTGGGGAAGAGGAAGTTGAGCAGTTGTGTATAATGCTATGACGGGGTCAGTTAACATGACAGCTGAACAGTGACCACTGGGTTTGGCAATGTGGAGGGTAGAGCAGGAGGCCTTTATCAGCAGCAATCAAAAAGCGGATGCGTTTGCTGGAGAGAATTTTAAACTAATGATTAACTGACTTTTTATTATCACCATGCAGTGCCTGTTCTGAGTAACATCAGTGAAAAAAATCTTTAGTTGGTCTAAGTTCCAAACATTGATGCAGTTGTTATTGAGTCTAAATAATACATGTAACTGCCTCAAAGGAGCACATTTATGATGCTTTCCCTTAATAAACACTGTGTCCTCCAGAGAACAACCAGCATGCAGTCACCCCCGCCTCCATGCACCCACTGGCAGAGCTGGCCCCTACAGTCACTCAGAACAGTCCGAATGGCTTGAGCTCAGGTCACACTGGGGACATCCCCTGGGGACCATATTCCTGCATTTAAACAGATTTGACATGGCCAGTGACAACACAGAGATTGTCAAAACAAAGAAACAGAACTCCAGTTACTTCCCTTCTGTCATTTTGAGTGACCAGCCGGCATTCTTCATTGGGTTTTAAATTTAGAATAGTACAATAGTGTGCAGACTGCAAGGTGTAATGTTTTGGTTGGACTGGGCAAATTTTAATCATGAAATAAACTGAATTTGAATAGTTTTGAAATGGAAATT
This sequence comes from Loris lydekkerianus, assembly GCA_963574355.1. Taxonomy (NCBI): domain Eukaryota; kingdom Metazoa; phylum Chordata; class Mammalia; order Primates; family Lorisidae; genus Loris; species Loris lydekkerianus. Next base: position 14,264 of record CAUYPK010050536.1, read on the forward strand.
CATTCTTTTTTCATCGTTAATTATTTTAAAACTAGAGAGTGAACGGAGAAAACAAAGGTTATTACGGAATAGAATTGTGCCATGCAGAGGAGAGGTTCATCTGTCTGGTGTGAAAAGTGCTAGTGATGCCCTCCGGGGAGGTCGTGGGGTGACGCCAAACAAAACAGCAGTTTTGCTGAAATGGTGGGGATGAGAACCTGATGGGAGCTGAAACAGAGTGGAAGAGGGACGAGGAAACGAGGAGTGAAGACGACTCTCTCAAGGAGCTTCCCTGAGCGGCGGGCAGCGGACACTGTGAGATCAGGGAGGACTTTCAAAAATGTGAACTGCTGCTGTCCACTGGTGGGCTGATGGAGTGAAGGGACAGTGAAGGGAAGTGACTGGTACAGGGACAGGAAGGAGGTGCACTGGAGCAGAGTCCTGTTGCAGGGAGGAAGTAGCCTCAGGCCTGGAAAGAGGGCAGGTGCAGTTAGCACGGGGGGTTTAGGGGCAGCCTGGGGAGTCTCTGTGCTTGTTTCCTCCACCAGCTCTGCTAGGCGGGAAGCAAGACCCAGTCCAGGGGTGGGGAGGAGATGGCAGGGCGAGGGTGAGAGGAGATGATACAGAAGAGACCTCCAGGACAGAGGAGGCTGAGTTGGGAGGAGAGCGTAGACAGCTGTTCCCAAGCAGGTCTGTCCACGGATGTGCAGTGCCAGTGGGCAGCATTTCAGACTACCTGGGGTGTGGTCCCAGGGCTGCTGGGCACCAGCCATAGCACCTGAGAGAAGTGTCTGAACTGCTCAATTTCCTCATCCATTGCATGCCGATTAGAACCCCATCTCCTAACTCTTTTTCTGAGGATTAAAAGAGATCAGTAACACCTCTAACACCGGATCTTACTTACATGAATGCAACTTTCCTTTGCCTTTTCAGTATCTCAAAACACAGGTCTTCTAGACATTGGTGTCATAGGAACCTCTGATTTATTTCTTCTGGAAACTGGGCCTTTCAGTCACCAACCTCTCACCCCAGGACTTTTTCACTAACTTAGAAATGTATACCCCCAAGGGTCCACAAGAACCATCCCCCACCCCTGGTTCCCAAATAACTCAACTTGTACCCAGTTGCCCCAGCCCAGTACCCAGCACACCTCAATGGGAGAAAAAGATGCCTTAGTGCTGTGCGTGGATTAGAAAAGATCACCCCAGCCCCTCTGACTGCTCCACAGTATGACATGGTGGTTACTAGAATGGGCTTGAAGTAAGGTCTAATACCAGCTTAGCCTCTATTAGCTATGTAATTTAGAGCACATTAAAACCAGCTGCTTCAGCTTCAGCCTACTAGTGTGTGACCTTAGGCATATTACTTGTCCTTTAAGTGTTAGTTACTTCTTCCACAAAATGGGTTAACTAATAGTCCCTCAGAGGGGTTTATTGTAGTCATCATGGTTACATGAAATAACATAGGTAGGAAGCCTCGTCCTGTACCCGACACATATAGTGACCATAAACGGTAGTTGCCTCTTTCTTCAAAAATTTTACATTTTTAAATCTTTAGTTGTGGCAAAACAAAACAAACCAAAAAAATACATAACCTAAAATTTACCATTCGGATCATTTTCAAGTGGGGAGTTCAGCGACATTAAGTACATTCACATTGTTGTGCAACCCATCTCTTTTTGTTTATAAAACCGTAACTATATAGCAATTAAATAATAATTCCCCATTCTCTCCTTCTCCCAGCCTCTGGCAACCACCTTTCTACTTTTTCTATAAATTTGACTAATCCAGGTGCTCATGTAAGTGGAATCATATGGTCTTTTTCTTTTTTTGTGACTAGTTTACTTCAGCAGAATGTCCTCAGTTTCATTCATGTGGCAACATACGTCAGAACTTTCCTTTTTAAGGCTGAATAAAATTCCCTTGTATACTATACAACATTATGTTTATCCGTTCATCCATCACTGGACAGCTGGGTTCTTTTTTACCTCTGGTGAACAATGCTGGCAGGAGCACAGGTGTACAGGTACCTGTTCAAGACCTTTTGGGTTTATACTTAGAATTGCTGGATCATATGGTAATCCTATTTTTAAGTTTTTAAGGAACCTCCATTTTGTTGTTGTTTGTTTGTTTGTCTGTCTGTTTGAGACAGAGTCTCAAGCTGTTGCCCTGGGTAGAGTGCTGTGGCATCACAGCTCACAGCAACCTCCAATCCTGGGCTTAAGTAATTCTCTTAATTTCAGTCTCCCAAGTAGCTGGGACTACAGGCACCCGCCACAATGCCTGGCTATTTTTTGGTTGGAGTTGTCATTGTTTCTTAGCAGACCTGGGCCAGGTTCAAACCTGACACTCTAGGTGTATTGGCCGGCGCCCCGGCCAACTGAGCTATAGGCACCACCCTTACTGTTTTTTATAATGGCTACATTGTTTTACATCCCCACCAACAGTGCACAAGGGTTCCGATTTCTCCACATCCCCCCTAACACTTGTGATTTTCTGATTGCTGTTGTTGTTGAAGTGGTGGTTCTAAGAGATATCAGGTGATATCTCATTGTGGTTTGGGGTTGTTTTTTTCTTGAGATAGAGTCTCACTGTGTCACCCTCAGTAGAGTGCTGTAGCATCCTAGCTCACAGCAACCTCAAACTCTTGGGCTCAAGTGATTCTTTTGCCTCAGCCTCCCAAGTAGCTGGGACTACAGGCTCCTGCCACAATGCCTGGCTATTTTTAGAGGCGGGATCTCACTTTGGCTCAGGCTGGTCTTCAATCTGTGAGCCCAGGCAATTCACCTGCCTCAGCCTCCCAGAGTGCTGAGATTACAGGCGTGAGCCATGGCCCCGGCCTGCATTTCCTGGATTAGTGATGTGAGCATCTTTTTATGTGCTAATTTCCCATTCGAATATCTTCTCGGTTGAAATGTCTATTCAAGTCTTTAGCTCATTTTAAAATCAGGTTATTTGACATTTTTGTTGTTGTCAAGTAGTAAGATTTCTTTACTTTTAGTCCCCCAACTGACATAAGGTTTGCAGATATTTTCTCCCATTTCATAGGTTTCCTTTCCACACTATTGATTGTTTTCTTTGCTGTACAGAAGTCTTACAGTTTGAAGTGGTCCCATTTGCTCACTTTTGCTTTTGTTGCCTGTGCTTTTTGTGTCATATCCAAGAAATCAATGCAAAATCCAATATCATGAAGCTTTTCTCCTATGCTGTCTTCTAGAAGTTTCATAGTTTCAGGTCTTAACATGTAAGTCTTTAAGGAGCAGTTATTATAAATTTCATTGTCATTATTATTACTACTGCTGCTGCTCACCAAAGACTTCTGCCATTGATGTGGAAAATTAAGAGCTTACCATGGTGTATTTTAATCTAATAAATATGGACTGCGCTCACTCACACATAAATCTTTCTACTAACCTCAGTAGTGGGAATATAAAAGAAATAGAAAGATGTGATTCTTCCCCTCAAATAAGGTGTAATCCACAGATAAAATATTCGTCTTGTGTGTTCACAAGGCCACCTCTTGGCCCTCTTGCAGCTCAGCTTTAGCTGTGGGTGCAATATTCATTTCATTTGTAGTTGTTTCTAATCCTTCACATGTTTCCAGCTGGGCTTCCTCCACTGAGATGTGGGGAAACACAAAAGAGAGGTGTGACTGTATCTCTAGCAATTAAAAGGACATTTCCATCAGGCATTTGAGCAAAATGAAAGACAGACGATGACAAATGCTGCTGCTGCTGTGATCAGGCCCTCCCTTTCAGGAATAGTTTCTCAGGACAGAGAAGGGCTATCAGCCTCTGCTCAGCATGTGCCGTCTTCACTTTCATTCAGGCCTTAGTGAGGGAAAGGACTTTCCTTTCAGCTCCGAACCCCTCCTGCTGCCGAGGCAGCCCCAGCCTCCTTCCCTGCACTGATTTCTAGAGTCTGTCTAGACCTGACAGACCATGATATCTCCACGGCCTGGCTCCTGCAGTAGGAAATCCCAGCCTGTTTTTCCTTCCTGTCTGAAGCAAAGATTTAAGCTCTCTCCCTTCCCTACCCGCTTGACTAACTAGTTTCTGCTTGGGAGGATGGAGATGTTGCTTGCATCTTAGACTAATCACAGAGAACTATGTGGAGCTGACTTAAGGGAGGAAGCTCCCTCTCGTCTGATTAACTCAATAGCAAAGACTTCAAGCAGCAGTGCTCAGGGAGCTGTCAGGTGATACTTCATTGTGGTTTTGATTTGCATTTCCTGTGTGATGAACTCATTGAGGTACCTCATGAGTGGAATCATGCTGCATCCAAGAGAGGCACCTGAGAGCTCACGGGGGCTTCACAGGTGCCTAAGCCCCAACAGAGAAGGCCTGAGGAGGAGGGGCACAGCTGCTGGCTCAGAAGCTCAGAGGACAAGTACTTCCTCCAGGAATAATTTCCTCAGTGCCCAAGAGCTTGGCAGCCTCACAGGACACTACATAACTCCTGACAAAGCTTATGTTTTAACTGTCTATTCACTTACCAGCTTCCCCCAGAAGACCTCTGTTAACTGAAGAAAATGATGAGGTTCATACAATTGGAAAGGAGTCCTTTATTTCTCATGAAGAGTTACAGCCTAGGGGGGGCCACTCCAACTCACTAGGAAACACAGCCCTGGCCAGAAGCCAAGAACACATACTTCAAGGGATGGACAAAGGGAGCGGGAATTTATGCTAAGCAGGGTAGCCAAATACACATATTTAAGGGGCTTTAGGAGGAGTCATGAATATTTATCAAAGGAGAAACATGCACGTGCGCAATTGAGCTTCCTGTCCCTTCACAGGATCCATGTTCAGAAAATGGCCGCAGTCTGGAGTTGGAAGTGAAGCAACGACTGTGATAACTTTCTCTGCATGTGCTCTATAGACTGGTGAAAACCACTCCATAGTTAGTGGTCCCTTATCACAAAAAAGTGCTGGAACCGCAAATAGTGAAAAATAGATAAGGAGATTGATTTTGATTTAGCCCTTAAAGAAAAAACCTGATGGCAGTTAGCAACGGGGGGGGGGGGGGGGGTATAATATGGTGTGTATGTCAGCCCAACACAAGCTGCGTGGGCAATTTGCTTTTAGGTGTCTCTGTG
>CAUYPK010050537.1:0-22470 GCA_963574355.1 Loris lydekkerianus
TGTTGATTCTTCCCAGCCATGAGCATGGTATGTTTTTCCATCTGTTAACATCTTCGGCTATTTCTTTTCTTAGAGTTTCATAGTTCTCTTTGTAGAGATCTTTCACGTTCTTTGTTAGGTATACTCCCAAATATTTCATCTACTTTGGCACTACTGTGAAAGGAATAGAGTCCTTGACTGTTTGTTCGGCTTGGTTGTTGTTGGTATATATAAAGGCTACAGATTTATGGGTATTGAATTTATAGCCTGAGACATTGCTGTATACCTTGATCACTTCTAAAAGTTTTGTAGTAGAATCCGAAGTGTTTTCCAGATATCTGCGAAGAGTGAAAGTTTGATCTCTTCTGACCCTATGTGGATACCCTTGATCGCCTTCTCTTCCCTAATTCCAATGGCTAAATCTTCCATTACAATGTTAAAGAGCAATGGAGACAATGGGCAACCTTCCCTGGTTCCTGATCTAAGTGGAAATGATTTCAATTTAACTCCATTCAATACAATATTGGCTGTGGGTTTCCTGTAGATGGCCTCTATTAGTTTAAGAAATGTCCCTTCTATACCAATTTTCTTAAGTGTTCTGATCATGAAGGGATGCTGCATATTATCAAAAGCTTTTTCTGCATCAATTAAAAGAATCATATGGTCCTTATTTTTCAGTTTGTTTATGTGTTGAATTACATTTATAGATTTACATATATTGAACCAGCCTTTAGACCCTGGGATAAATCCGACTTGGTCATGGTGCATAATTTTTTTGATGTGTTGCTAGATTCTGTTTGTTAGGATCTTATTGAGTATTTTAACATCTGTATTCATTAGTGATATTGGTCTATAATTTTCTTTCCTTGCTGGGTTTTTCCCTGGTTTGGGGATCAAGGTGATGTTTGCTTCGTAGGATGTGTTGGGTACTATTCCTTCTTTTTCTATATTTTGGAAGAGGTTTAGTAGTATAGGTACTAGTTCTTCTTAAAAGGTTTGATAGAATTCTGACGTAAAGCCGTCTGGTCCTGGGCTTTTCTTTTTAGGGAGATTTTCTATAGTTGATGCTATTTCAGAACTTGGAATAGGCCTGTTCAACATTTCCACTTCTTTCTGGCTAAGTCTTGGTAGGTTGCATGCTTCCAGGTATTGGTCAATTTCTTTCGGATTTTCATATTTGTGAGAGTAGAGTTTCTTGTAGTATTTGTTAAGGATTTTTTGAATTTCTGAGTGGTCTGTTGTTATTTCATCATCACCATTTCTGAGTGATGAAATTAGAGATTTTACTCTTTTTTTCCTGATTAGGTTGGCCAGAGGATTATCTATTTTATTGATCTTTTCAAAAAACCAACCTTTGGATTTATTGATCTGTTCTATAATTCTTTTGTTTTCAATTTCATTTAATTCTGCTCTGATTTTCGTTATTTTTTTCTTCTGCTGCGTTTGGAGTTGGAGTGTTCTTCTTTCTTCAGTTTATTGAGATGTTTTATTAAGTTATTAACTTCTTCTCTTTCCATTTTCTTGAGGAAGGCTTGCAATGCTATAAATTTCCCTCTTAGGACTGCCTTTATAGTATCCCAGAGGTTTTGGTAATTCGTGTCTTGATTGTTGTTTTGTTCCAAAAATTTGGTGATTTTCTTCTTAATCTCGTCTATAATCCATGTATCCTTCAACATAAGGTTGTTTAGCTTCCATGTTTTTGTATGGGTATGCGGGTTCCTGTTATTATTTTGTTCAACTTTTATTCCATGATGGTCTGAGAAGATGCAAGGAATAATTTCTTTTTTTTTTTTAAATTTGCTGAGGTTAGATTTGTGGCCTAGGATGTGGTCAATTTTGGAGTATGTTCTGTGGGCTGCTGAGAAGAATGTGTATTCAGTTTTGTTGGGATGAAATATTCTGTAGATGTCTGTTAAGTCAAGATGTTGAATGGTTGAGTGTAAATCTAAAATTTCTTTGCTTAGCTTCTTTTGGAGGATCTATCTAGGACTGCTAAAGGGGTGTTAAAATCTCAAACTACTATGTAAGTGGAGGAAATTGAGTTGCTCATGTCTGTTAGAGTTTCTCTTATAAATTGAGCTGCGTTGTGGTTGGGTGCAGAAATATTAATAATTGAGATCATCATATTGAGTATTACTTTTAACAAATATGAAATGTCCATCCTTGTCCTTAATTATTTTGGTTGGTTTAGACTGGCGATGGCAATTGGCTTTGGGGGAGGGTGCTGCTGCCTGCTCGTGGGCCCCGTGGCTGCTGAAGGGTCCCGTGGCTGCAGCTAGTTCCCATGGCTGGAGCGCTGGGGGACCTTATTCTCCAGTTTGTGGTTCAGAGTTTCCCTTTGGAATAGGGACCTGCCAGTTCGCCATGCAGCCTGAATTGCCAGTCCTTTCCAACATTCCCCACCAAGAATGCCCGGTCTATTTAATTACTCCTGTTGTTCTGGGGGAAGGTGTCCACCATTTCAGATAGTTCTAAATGTCTGTTTCCCAGGTGGGATCCCTTCCCTTCAATTTTCCATTGGGTTCCCCAGCTCTCCATGGTTTTGAGTGGCTGTCCTTTTGGGTGCCACCCTCAGCTAGGGAATAAATTTTCATCAATTGGGTTTTGCCAGTATTTGCAAGCCACTGTCCTCCGTAAGGGAGGGGCCTGCCAGCCAGCACAGCCAAGCAGGAAAAAAGCTCTACAACAGAGTCTGTGGTTTTATATTACCCCTCATATACAGCAATCTGCCAATTCGCTGAGCGTCTCCAACTATCCATCCACACCAATAATCCATGCACAGGAAAGGTCCAGACCCCTCTTCCTCTCACCTGATGACTTGCTTGATTCATGTGTCACAAAGGACCCCAAAGGCATCTTTTAAAAATCAGAATCTTTTAAAAATGCTTATCCTTGACTAAAATCCCACCAAGGCTTTCCATTGTACCTAAAACAAGGTGTAAACATTTCCCTCAGTCTTCAAGGTCCTTCATGGTCCTGGCCCTGCTGGCTGTTCTAACTTCATCTCAGACAGCTTTTTGCTCAGCTTGCTAACCTCCAGCCTCTCTGGGCTTTGCTCAGCATCCAGCATAGACTAAGCTCTCTCCCTATTATAAGAGTTTGGCAATAATTGTTACTTTCACTTAAAATGCTCTTCTTCCAGATCTCATTATTCAGATCTCAGATCAAAGGTCACCTGCTCAAAGAGGGCTTTGTCTGAGCTCTCCTTATGATGTGTCCCCATTCTCCACCCCACCTGGCAATCATTCTCCATTTCTTTATCCTTCTCATTTTTTGTTAACCAAAATTACTATACTGTTTACTTCGCAGTCTCCCTCACTTGAGCAGGAACTGTGTCTGTCTTATTTGTTGTTGTATCCCTGGGACTCTAACAAAGTCACCAAGGTTCTCTCTGTTTTCACTGAATAAATGTATGAATGGAGAATCAATTTTTCTTTTGTTTTCTACATTGAAAAACTTTGTTTTTATAGTAAAGAAAAAATATTTATAAGGATATGTTGCTCGAAGGGCAATCTTGTGTCAGGATTTACTTTCACTTGTTACATAACTTAACCCCTCTCAGTTGTCATATATCCAGGCCTATTTTGGCTATTCTGTTCTCTTGTATGGTAGGAGCCTCCATCCTATAGAAGGGTTGGGAATTACATGTCTCTAACAGCATAAGAATCTGGAACATAGCAGTTGGTGGACAGAACCCATGGTATTGTGATAACATTCTGTAAAATTCCCAGAGATCCCATGAATTCAAACACCACTTTAGGGCCACACCTTCCTCCCCTTCTAGCACATGGGTTCAGTCACCGTCAGCAGTGACTGAACAGGGTTCAGTGACCATCTAGTCTGTCACCTCTACCCATGCCAGTTACAATTCTACTCTCTTCACATCTCACACTCCCTTTTCCCCTCATGCCCTGTCCCATTATGACCAATGTGTCGATCACTCTCACTGGTTGAACTATTCTTACTGGTTAATCCTAAACTTTCTTGTTTCTCTGTCCTTCAAGACCTCCTGTCTGAGAAAAATCTCAGCTATAGAGAAATGTAACTGCCTGTTTTCTCTCCATTTGTGCTTAGGCTCAAAGCTGTCTTGGAAATAACAAAATTATATCTTCTTTTGTCTGAGAATGCCTTTTATGTTTCAATCCTTGGATACTCCTTGAATAGGCAAGGCTGAGTGATGTCAGGCTGTGGTGCCTGAATATTTCTATCTCCCTGATCTGACAACTCATGCACACACAGCGTTGGGAAAAGTACTGCATATGTAAGTATTTGTCAAGCCTGTTTCTCTTCTGTAGAGAAGTGTCATCCAGCCTATTAATGCTATGACTAGCTCACTTGGCACAGAGCCAATAACAAAAGGGTAATTCTCACCCCCTCTATTCTCCAGACCAGGAAAGCTGTCTCATTCTTTGGGTGATAGGGAAACATTTTACATATAAGAAATGAAAGCATCAAAGTGGAGCTTTGATTAGTTAGGTTTTATTCAGAAGATGGAATAAAGAGGTAGACCTATTTCTCAAAAGATTCATTTTAAGAATCTTTTCCAAAGTAGTCAATGAAAAACTTCTGCTGATTTTCTGTTGTTGATGGGTTTCACTTCTTTAGCAAACATGCATTTGAGTGATGACAGCTAAATAGAAAAGTTTTATGTCATGGAACTTAGCAGCCTGGCCTACTTTGTGCTAACCTAATTTTTTTGAGTTTTGTAGCAAATGAAACTCTGTAACAGTTTCTTTTTTTAGACTCTGAAACTGGCAGCTGTTTTATTACATTTTATGGTTATGTGGATTTTGGTATCAGCTTCAGCAATTTTTCATGCTTTCTATGTCCCCTTATGTGGAAGTGGGCAATCATTAGAAAGTAGCAATGGAGAAATTCCTCTTACCTATTACTGCTGGAGGAAAAAAAATCATCCTGTGGGGCAGATTTAATTCACTATAAATGTATGGAACACCCACTTCAAATGTGTCCGCAGCATTCCCTGTTGGTCCTTTGTTTCTCAACTCACCTCTTTCATTCTTGACAATAATTTTTTCAAACATTCTCCCCTATTTTCACACTATCCATTTCTCTATTCTTGAAACTCCAACTATTCTGATTCTCCCTTAATTCTCAGAAAAAGGCCATCTTTCTTTGCATAGAGACAGAAGCCATCTGAGAGATACTCTTTCTATTTCATACAATTATACAAAACTAATCTAGACCCAATTCTTCACTCTTCCTTTCTATTACCATAGAAAAGGTCTCCCTCTTCTATTTAAAGTCTATCACTCTGTGGACATAGTGATTTACTCCTAAGAATACAACCAAAATGTACAGAAATGTCACTTCAAATGTTAGGCTAAAATTGTGACTTCTGTCCTAGGCATCCTTTAGTCCTCTCACCTACCCTGCAAGAAGCCAGCTATTAGTTTGTGAGGTGCCTTATGGAGAGGCTTGGCGTTGCCTTTGCTTGGTCAAAAGGTACATTGAAGGTTTCCAATCACCTGCCCTTACCTGCCTTCAAAGGCATTTGGTGAAAAAGAAGAATTCTGCAAGCTTTCAAAAAAGTAGAATTCTGGTGCAGGATCCAGAAATCCCATTTCTGGGTATATCCAAAAGAACTGAAATCAATATGCTAAAGAGATATTTGTACTCCCATGTTCACTGCAATATATTCACAATAGCCAACATGGGGAATCTACCTAAATGTCCATCAGTGGATGAGTGGCTAAAGAAAATGTGGTGTTTACATAAATAATGGAATACTGTTCAGCCCATAACAAGAAGTAAATCCTGTCATTTCCAACAACATGGATGAATCTGGATGAAATGATGCTAAGTAAAATGAACCAGGCACAAAAACACAAGAACCACATCGCATCATTTATATGTGAAATCTAAAAAAGTCTAGCTCATAGAAGTAGACAGTGGAGTGGTGATTACTGGAAGCTAGTGCCTGTATGGGGGAAGAGGGAGAGAGGGAGTGGAGAGTTGTTGGTCAAAGGGTACAAAATTTCAGTTAGATGAAAGGAATATATTTTTTTAAATCTATTGAATTGCAGAGTGACTACAGTCAACAATAATGTATATTTCACAATAGCTTCAAGAATAAATTTCAAATGTCTCATAATGAAAAATGACAAGTAAGGAATATGATAGATATGTTAATTAACTATATTTAATGATTCTATGTTGTGTACACATATGAAAACATCACATTGTACCCCGTAACTGCATATAATTATGATTTTTCAATTAAAAATAATAATCAAAATAAATTTTTTGCGAAGAATTCTACTGCAGATAAGGCACTCTTTCCATAGAAACTAGTTTTGTTAGTTATTCAGGTAATATAAATTCTGCTGTCAGAAATTCCTATGTGTGATGACTGTTCATTTTTGCTTTTAATTTTTTATTATTAATTTTTAATTAAAAATCATAACTGTGGCTTGGCGCCTGTAGCTCAACTGGCTAAGGTGCCAGCTACATATACCAACGTTGGTGGGTTCGAATCCAGCCCAGCCTGCCAAACAACAATGACAACTACAACCAAAAAATAGCTGGGCATTGTGGCGGGTGCCTGTAGTCCCACATACTTGGGGGGCTAAGGCAAGAGAATTGCTTAAGCCCAGGAGTTGGAGGTTGCTGTGAGCTGTGAGCTTGAGGCTCTGTCTCAAAATAAATAAATCATAACTATACATTTGTTCGGTACAATGTGATGATTTGATATACAATTAGAATGTTAACCTAATTAACATAACTATCACCTCACTTGTTATTTGTGGTAAGACATTTAAAATTTACTCTTATTTTGAAATACACCTTTGCATTGTGTACATTAGGAGAGATCCCACCAAATGCCCTCCCTCCTCCTTCCTCAATCCTTCTCTCCCATCGCCCTTGTTAGACTGTATTTGTGTTTTATTATTTGAATCATAATACAAATAATTGTGTAAGTGTTTATATATTGGGTTCATAATACTATCAAGTACATTGGATACTTTTTTTTTCCATTCTTGAGATACTTTAAAGAAGAATGTGTTCCAACTCCATCCAGGTAAACATAAAAGATGTAAAGTCTCCATCTTTTCTTATAGCTAAATAGTACTCAATGGTATACATATACACCAATTGGCTAATCCATTCATGGGTTGATGGGCCTTTGGGTTGCTTCCACAACTTAGAAATTATGAATTGGGCTGCAGTAAACAATCTGGTGCAAATGTCTTTGTAGTAAAATTATTTTTTACTATTAGGGTAGATACCCAGTAATGGAATTGTGGGATCAAATGGTATTTCAGCTTTTAGTCCTTTGAGGATTCTTTGCAGCATTTTGTTATAGCAGTGATAGAAACCAGTACAAGAAGGCAAGCTAAAGTGGTTTGCTGATCTGTGGAAGCACTGATTGAATGTCAATAATTGATACATCAAAGTTAATAAAATTCTGAGACTTATCAAAGCTAAGGCAAAGAAATTAGCAGTGACTGGTAAAGCTAACATCCCCAACTTTACCTTCAGCTTTATTTCTCTTTACTGAAACCTAATAAGGGAAGATGGACAGGTCTGTGCAAGGACACTGGCCCCGTCACTTTGAAGAGACAATGCTTACATACCTGTGGAGTCTCTGTAGGGTCTCCCTCAGAATGTGGAGCAAATATCAGTAAAGATCACCCTTGAAACTTAAGGGAATGAAAGGACCCAGCATTGGTTAATTATCACATTTATTCTAAAAAAGTGAAGTTCTAGGCAAGGTACCTTTTGCATGTCATCATCTTTAATCTTCACAGCAATTCCAGAAAACCATGACTATTACGTTCATTCTACTGCAGAGAAAGTGAGGCTCAGGAAGATCCGCAACTTTCCAGAGGATGCACAGAGAATACGATCCGTCTGATTCTGAAGTGATCAGAGGTGAAATGAATGGATATTTTAAAAAACAAAACAAAATTCTCCCTAAAGGCAAAGACTTTTCTGGAGTATAATTTTACCTGTCTTAGCTGACTGTTGTTCTGACATGTTTTATTGATGCTGGAAGTGACTTACACTATTTCTTGGTATCTAATGCATGTCAAACAGGATTCCCTTGTTTTACCCATTATTCTTCATTCTCGGAATAATTATATTGGGTAAGTATTTTCTCCATTTTCTGAATGAGGAAACTGAATATTAGATAGGATGAAGCACTCCGTAAAGTGAATGAACTAATACTTGGCAAAGCCAAAGTTTTGATCCTTGTCAGTCTGATCCAAACACGTGTTGCCTCCAGTATTCTACAAGGTTAGCCCCCTGTGAATCTGACTAGTGTAAAGTACCTTCCCTGAGCTTCTCAACTCTGCAAGAACCAACAGATTCAATTGACAAATTCAGCAGCCATCACCGACATCTGGCATGGTGACCACAACAAGGTTCAGCCGTGCTGTGAAGTTTTATTTGAAATAATTAGGCAATCAAGTTTTCCATCATCTCACCTTCCACAAGACAAGATGAAATGGTGTGTCCTTCTAGAGAGAGCTGTGGGCAGATAGAATTTTTCTCTGACCTATAAATCTAAATGGACTGAGGCATTAGGTGATTGTAATAGTCACTGTGTTGACCAAACCTAATGGGGAGAAGCTCCAAACTGAGTTGCTGTGAACTTTAACGCTGTAATCTGAGCTTCCATAGTACATACTGCAGGTGTCATATAGCTTCTTTTAATACAAAGGAAATATTATATGAGTGCATAAAACATGTAGCATTCTATTTCCAGAACCAAGAGTGTTTTCTGCCAACTGCTAAGATCCTGCTAATTGATATACTGTGGTTTTTGGCCAGCCAGTGTCTTATTTCCATAATGTCAGTTGGTGGTTTAGTACATTTTATTTTTTTATGGTTTGCTTGGACTGTTCACTCTGGGTGTGGAGCCAATTCATCCACCAGAGCATTCAGCATAAATTTTTGGCCATAGAGAAATGGCATTTTAGCTTCTATATTGATTTCAGACATAGAGGCCAATTATTTTGTTGTAATTATTTTGTGCTGTTTGCCTATCACTGTGTTTAAAAAAAATCTGTAGAAATACAACTGGATTATTTAATCCATGAGCACATTCCTGAGCAACAATCCTTTGACAGAAGAACAAGCTGTGATATGAGCAAGCGAATGGAACCCTCTAGAAAGTCATATTCAGGAGGAGCGGTTAGTAACTTGCAAGAGTAACAGGTTGTTGATGATTCTAGAAAGTGGACATTTCTTATGGTAGGTTTATTTGTGTATCTAAATAAAAACCACAACAATAGCTCTAATCCTAGAACTCTATTGTTTATCATCAGGTATAACTAGACCTGACCATAAACACTGTAGATGTGAGTATCTTTCTTCAGGTTGCTCAAATCATTCATTTCTGAAGGATCCAGAATAACCAAACAACCAAAATTATTATACATTATAAATTAAGATTAATTTTTAAGATGTTATTCTAAATAAGATAAGATTTAGGGAATGAATGAAAGTTCTAATCATCTCAAAAACTAATGCTTATATCAATCATAAGTATATTTATCTATATTGTCAACATGATTTGGAGGAAAAGTCATAGCCAATGAAATAGACATTTTTGGGTTGAACTGAGGGCAATTTGCAGTGTGTGGGCTTTTTTTTTTTTTTTTTTTTTTTTTTTTTTGTATGATAACCTTGGCTCACCCTAACCGTTTAGAAAATAAATCTTCATTTTATCTCCTGAAGATCAGACACCCATCTGTCAGTTCATTATAGGGGTTGTAGAGAAAACATTTGGAAAGCATGATTTAACAAGAAGTAATTCTTGGCTGGAGGGAACTCTGCAACTGCAGAGAAACAGAATGGATTGCATCTTGGAAAACACAGAAGTTGGAAATAACTCAGAACCCTGCTAGAGAGGAAATCAACCTCAAAAAGCATCCTCACACTCAGGTTAGCATTTCTAAAACAGCTTATGCCAGAGAAGAGTGGATAACTGCCAAGTATGAAAGAACAATAGACAGAAACGTAGGTGTATCACACAGAGGTATGTTGACAATAGTCATCAATGAGTAGATGGCAACTGGAAAGGGCAGATGCTGGGAAACAACAGCCAGAATCAGCTGTCCTTTCCCAGGGTAGGGAGCTATGTTGAGGACAGGTAGGGACCTATGCTCAGTCTCTTGTATTCAGAATAAGGGAAACCACTAATAGATACTGTTTTTGTATCCCTAGTACCCAGTCTCTCTTATTCCAATAACAGCACCCAGTATTGTGAAATCACCTTTTCCCTTTGTTTTTGGAATGTATATTCAGTCGAGCTGATGTTTATCTCAGGTCCAAGGATGAGCATGTGGCCCTAATCCATAGAAACTGGACATCCAAGTCCTCAGGGCATAATTGGTGCAGAGGTGATCTGATAAACCTGACAAGGCCTGCCAATAGAAAACACATAGAAACTTCCTACGCTCTGCCCTTTAACACAGGAAAGGGGAGGCTGACTACTTGAGGGTTATTATAGCAAAGACATCAAGGTCCGAGTAGTATTCTGGTATTATTGTTTGCCTTGGATCACAGCAGAAGATTTTCCTGGATGTTCAGATGACTGGGTGAGCAAAAGGCATATGGAGCATGTCCCCTGTAAGTGTTTCAAACACTTTTAGTCTGTCTCTGAGCAAGACAAGAAAGGCAATTGGAAACCTCATTCACACACTTGCATCATCTCATCTGTATGTATGGTTTTTGCACCACTTACTTGATATTTTAAAGGTTATGCAAGGTAAAGTGCCCTGGAACTAAGTCAATGTTGATATTATTACCAATCCTTGAACCCAACCTTTCTTTAGTGGTTGAACTTAACACCCTGTAGCTTGTGACATATCAGTACCAATCAGAGCTGACTCAGGGAGGTATGAGAGAATAATTGAAAGGGAAGGAAGAAAACCTAGTTCTGTAATTTTTGTGGTAATAAAGTATTAAATCCGTTGAGAAAAAAAAAATCTTGCTACCATACTAAAAGATACTGCCTAAAGAGGTAAATTTAAAAAAAAATTTTTTTTTTTTTTTAAAGCAGAATGAGAGACTGAGAATTGGAGAGAAAGCAAGTCCTTGTGACATTATTTAATCCTTTACCTAAACCTAGCTATTTTGGGACTCTTCAGTTATAGAAGCCAAAAATTTACTTTTTGCTTAAGTTAGTTTGGATTCAGATTTTTTTCCAACCAGTGAGTCTTCATTTATTGTGATTTGTGGGCAGTATTTTGAAGGGTTTTCTTGAAGCTTGCAAGGATTAAGATGCCCAAACTGCATCAGTTATTTATGTCCTATTTCTCAGCTCTAAAATAATTCTTCCTCTGCTAGGAGATTATAGACCCGAGAGTCTTCAATCTGCAGATCCCAAAACCTCTTGCCATCCGTCTTCCTGTTGGTTTTGGCTACTGGCAGGAGATTGGGAGGTAGAAAAAGAGAGGAAGGAACTCCTCCTGCTTCCAGTTCCAGTAAGTAGAACAGACAAATACGTATAACCCAAACTACCAGCATCATTTGGCACACTTAGCACTGGCTTAGGTGTCCCACTGTCGGCAGGAGCATGGACACCCCCTGCACACCTCCAGCGCTGGTGCCTCCGAGGCCCCTGCCAAGCTGCTAGTGCAGCTCAGATATCCTCACTATTTATTTTTTGTTTCCCCATGCCTAGACTCATGAGATAAATGAATACTTTTGTAATAAACCATCAAATACTGAGAGTAGGATAGACATGTTACATAGCACTATTACAAAAATAGATAATTGTTATAGCCTACCTAGCCAGTTTAAATCTCCTCTATAAAAGGTGTTTTTCTCTTTTTACTTTGAGGACACTGATTAATACACTAACTATCCATTCCCAGAGGAGTGTGGTGGGGACTAGATAGCTTGATGATTTCCAGTTAGACCATGAATGAAAATAGGGACAATTAGTTATCTGGATAACTAGTCCCACATCTGCTAATTTCCTGGGGGTGCTGCCCCTGAGTGACACACAGTTGTCTCCTAGTACATACATACTAACTCATGATGGCAGCATTATTTACTCCATCCTCCTCCCAACTCACCTGGATTATTGCATATTATTTGGCCTGCTCTCCTAAAAGGAGAACAAGAGTTGTATAGTGTGCAACTACTGATACTGTACAACTTCCAGCCTTGCCCACTGTTCTGATTTTCTACTGCTGCACAACAACCCACCCTAAAGTTCAGTGGCATAAAACAACCACCATTTTAATATGTTTTTAGATTCTGTGGGTCAGAAATTTGGATCAGGCAGAGCAGGGATGGATTATCTCTGATCCACTGTGTCGTGTGCCCCAGTTGGGAAAAATTGAAATGGGGGTAATTGATTCAAATGATCAGGCTGGTCTCATATGAAGTCTTCTTCACTCATAGGTCTAGAAGATTGGCTCAAACAGAGTATTACATGTGACCTCTCTATCACAGCAGCTCAAGAGTTGTCAGATTTATTACATAGTAGTTTGAGACTCCAATGGAGAGTGTTCTGTAAAATGAGGCATAATCCGAATGGCCCTCATGACCTCCATGAGGTCACACAACTCCCTCCTGCCATACTGTCTCGGCAGTTCCATACTACACTCATAAACCCATCCAGACTCAAGAGAAAGCTGGGTCCTACACTCACCTCTGCAGGAAGATTATCAAAGAACATGCTGACTTATTTTAAAATTACCATACCTAGTACTCCTTTGGAAAATGGTACACAAAAAAGTTAGCCCTCCTTTCTTAAAAGTCAGATTTTTTTTAATTTAAAATTAATATGAGGGTATGTGTGATTAGGTTACAATGTTTCATTTGCTAGGTAAAGTCCCTGTTGTAGTTGTGTCCCACACCCAGGAGGTGTGCCATGTAACCTTACATTGTGCCTATTAGGTGAGAGCACACCAATCCCCTCCCTACTCACCTTTCCCTCCCACTCTCCCTCTTCCTCCAACTTGAATTGAATTGAGTTTTTCTCTTGTGTGGCATATATTAGCTTGCTTACTGGTTTTATATTAGTATTGAGTACATTGGATACTTGCTTTTCCATTCTTGTGATACTTTACTTAGAAGAATGTGTTTCAACTCCACCCAGGTTAATACAAAAAATGTAAAGTCACCACCTTTTTATAGCTGAATATTATTCCATGGTATATATATATACCACAGTTTATTAATCCATTCATGGATTGATGGGCACTTAAGTTGTTGTAAATTGGGCTATGACAACAATCTAGTGCAAATGTTCTTATGGTAAAATGATTTTTTTTTCTTCTGGGTAGATGCCTAATAATGGGATTGCAGGATCAAATGGAAGGTCTATTTTGCATTTTTATTTTTAAGGATTCTCCATACATGTTCCCAAAGAGGCCATATTACTTTGCAGCCCCACCAACAGAGTAAGTTCCCTTCTCTCCACATAAAAGTCATACTTTTAAATATTATGTCATCAATACTGTGAAAACTCTGTACCAGCTGTGGCTCCAGGGCCAGTCGGGTAACCTGAAGAGGACACAGTACCATTTGGTGCCCATATTCCTGGGCACTTAGGTTGATGATATGGTGCCCTCTGGAAACACAGCTATAAACAATGCAACAGCTCAAGCCTAAAGATAAAACATCATTTTCTCAAATGTTCATGATACTTCACCTAGTTGTCCACATTGCATTATCTTTTAACATCTTTTCCTAACTTAGCTCTTCCCATTCACAATACAGAGAAGGCTCATCATCCGGTAAAATAGGCAGAGTGAGCCTATCTCTCACCACTGATTGGAAGACACTGGTCCTTAAAGGATCTTGTGAAATGGTCATAACCTCCTGGAGTCTCTTGTAATATATACAAATTACCCATCAGTTCTAGAAAAAAATAAATCCACAGATGGATTCCTGATACATCTGGGTATTCCTGCCAAGGATACTGTCTGGATCCAGATATGCCCTTCATCACATCCAGCATGAACAGTGAACTCACATAAACCCCACACGTTACGTAAAGGAATGGGAAAGAAGCCCAGCACTAACTATCTAGTTCTGTTTGCATCACAAGTGGCAGCTATAAGGGTGTTCTAAAATAAAATAGGCTATGGATTACCACCAGGTGGCACAACCCATAGATAACAGACTGCCATTCAGGGCTATCCACAGGGACAACGGGACTGAATATAAAGGCCAAAGCAGTTTGGAATATCTGCTGACTTCAGACTTGCTCCTATAACATATGCTTATAATGCCACTACTGCTCCCAATCTAATTAGCATTTCCTCTGTATAAGTCCTTTGACCATTATGTAATATGTAATATGGATTAATTACCATTGGATCTTGCCTTTACTTCCAAAATCCAGTTGTTTTCAGGCCACAACATGATAATTGCTTAGATATTTTGAACAAAAATCAAATTTTCATGAGGTTTTATAGCATACCTGGAATTACAACTTTGACCCTTAGCTACTAAAATTTTCAAGCACACCTTCAAGCGCACCTGAGGCCACTGTCTGTCACTCTTTCAATCTGTTGTAACAAATGGCCTCCGTGATGCCAGTATTGTGTCTGGAGGAGGCAGACAGTACCAATATTGGGTGGAGAACAGCTGATTTCAGCCAGATCTCAGCGGGAGAGGCTCAGAAAGTACTTGGAATTGTATTTGCAGAGACAGACATGGTGGAAAAGGAAAAACACTGGAAAACAAAACATAACAACTCTGTTCTAGAATAATGTTTTGTTTATTATTTTTTCCTCCAAGGACTGCAAGTACCTCGGCCAAAAGAACACACTGCCACTTCCAAAAAATTGCCAGAAAAAGGTTTCTATTTGTTTCCACAGAAACCTTGGCTTGACATGAGATCCTTCACACTACAACAATCTATAGACACTAACAAGATCTGACCCACAAAGCAGAAGACAGTAGGGAAAAGAAAAATTCAGGTTAGAAATACAAAGAGAAATCAGAAATAGAACTCTTGGTTCCTAAACCTTGGGAAGGCACAGTGTCTGGCACAGGGTAGGATGGAGTACCTATTGATGAAATAATTTATCTTCCCTGTTGCAGTGGGGAACATACCTGTTACCTTTTCCTGGTAGGTTCTCTCTCCACAGAGACCCCAAATGCTATAATAATCATATCAGAAGGACTTAAAGAGGAGATGCCAAATTACAATTGGGACCAGTGATGACATTATGGACACATGTCAATGGAAGGAAGTCTAAAGTTGCCAACATTCCAAACTGATTTGACTTTCATACTCAGCCCTATTTTCCCTATGGACCCCTCTTCCTGCCCACTCCTGCCACATTCACCCTGACCAAACACTTACCATGAAGTCAGAGGCTGGGAATTACTCTTTGAGCTGCCTGCTAATGGGGGTTACTGCTCTCTTTATAGGCATCCTCCCCTGTCACTTTTCCCTTTGTAACTATCACTTCCCTCTTTGTAGGACAGTTCCTACTCCCTGCTGTCCTCCCTGAGGTGTCATTGTCAGCAATGGTCTTCACTATGCTTCTCTGATGAGGGTCATTCTGCTTCAGGAGCCCTAACTCCCAGGACTAGCAGCATTATTGACCCCCATCCTAGGTTTGTGCAGATGCCTGCCTCAACACCAGCCTATCCTGGTGCATTCACTCTGCTGTCCCCAAGCAAAGGGGAACTAGTTCCAACTCAACCTGGGCCATGATCCCTCCTACCCTCCTGCAGCTGATTTTACTTTTGCCACTATCTAGAGCAAGGGTCCTCAAACTTTTTAAACAGGGGGCCAGTTTACTGTCCCTCAGATCGTTGAGCCGGACTATAGTTAAAAAAAATAAAAAAAAATAAACTATGAACAAATTCCTATGCACACTGCACACATCTTATTTTGAAGTAAAAAAAAAGGGGGGGGGAATACAATATTAAAAATGAAGAACAAGTAAAGTTAAACCAACAAACTTACCAGTATTTCAATGGGGACTATGGGCCTGCTTTTGGCTAATGAGATGTCCAATGTCCAGTTCCATATTTGTCACTGCTAGTCGTAACAAGTGATGCAAGTGTGCATCAGTTAGTCTAGATCTGGTTGGAGATTTCAGATGTTTCATTCTGGAAAAAGTCTGTTCACAGACATAGTGCTGCCAAAGATGGTTGCCATTTTGAGTGAATGGTTCCTAAGATTAGGATATGTCTCAGAGGGGAGACATGCATAGAAATTAGGTAGGCTGCTAACTTGAATGTGTCTTTTAGAGAGTCACAACTCTGCAGTTCAGCCAGTTCCATTTGGTAAATTGTATCCACATTTTCAATGTCAATAGAAAATGGGTTATGGAAAAGCTGTATGTCCTGTTCATGGAGATGAAGCTCTTTAAATCTAAATTGGAACTCCTTTTGCAACTTTTCCAGTGAATCCACACATGTTTTGTTTGGGAATGCAACCAATGGTTTTTCTGCTAACAGATTTTGAGTTGTGGGGAGATGGTAGAAATTTTCCTCCTTCACTTGTTTGATGAGGAGGCCTGATTTTACTTCAAATGCTTTCACATGTAATTGCATACCACAAATGGGCTCCCCCTTTCCTTGAAGTTGCACATTGAAACTGTTGAGTAGCTCTGTTACATCTGTCAGAAAGGCAAGGTGCCATTTCTATTCTGCATCATTGAGCTCTGGTACTTCTTTGTTTTTTGAAAGCAGAAAAGCTGTAATCTGTGGAAGTAAGTCATAGAAATGTTTCAAAACTCTCCCTCAACTCAGCCAACAGACCTCTGTGTGATACAGAACATCTTCATAGGCAACATTTAGCTCAGACAGAAATTCCTGAAATTGTCTGTGGTTTAGTGCATTAGTTCTAATGAAGTTAACACAAGATACCACATTTTTCATAACAGAGTCCCACATCAGTGATTTACTACACAGCACTTGTTGGTGGATGAGGGAGGTGTATGGCTATTGGATGAGAATAGTTATGTTGGTCCATCTCTTGGTTAATGTGAGAAATTACTCCTTTCTTAGACCCCACCATGCTAGGAGCACCATCAGTTGTCATACTGGCTAGTTTAACCCAGTCCATCTCCAAACCTTTCACAGTTTGGCAAACCTTTTCATAGATATCCTCTCCTGTAGTTGTTCCTTTGAGGCTTTGCAGTGCAGCAAGCTCTTCTGTGACTTCAAAATAGTCATTCGTCCCACAAATAAAAATTAGAAGTTGTGCAGAATCATGAACATCATTACTTTCGTCAAGTGCCAAGGAAAAATAGGAAACTTTTTTTGTGGATCTTTGCAAATGCTGATGCAAATTGTCACCCATTTCTTCAATCCTTCATGTAATTGTAGGTCCTGAAAGATTCACAGTACTAAACAAATTGGCCTTCTCTGGACACATCTCTTTGGCAACAGAAAGAAGGCATTCTTTAACAAATTCTCCCTCCACCAATGGTCTGCTAGTGCACACTATTAGCTTGGCAACTTGGAAACTTGCTCGCAGTGATGAAATATTTGTGAAGCTTCTGCTTCACAAAAGTATTTTGCTGAGTTGTCGATGTACTTTTCAGTTTTAATATTTTATCTTTTCCCACTTCTCCTACCAAGCAATCATATTTATCTTTATGTTGAGTTCAATAGTGTCAATGCAAATTGTCTTCTTTGAACACAGACACTATATTCTGGCATATCAAACACACAGCTCTTCCCTTGTACTGCATGAAAAAGTAATCATAAGTCCACTGTTCTTTGAATATCCTACACTCTGACTCAATTTTTCTCTTTCTTGATATCATTGTTTCCTAGGGATTCCAAATTGCTATTAGTAAAATATCACTATATATATACAGTGCTCCAAAAATAATATACCAGCAATAACTTTGCCCCCACAGAGACATATAGACTGCACTGCCCATCAATGCAGTCTGATCAGTGTCCATCAATACAGCCTTGCCACTCCACATCATTTCAGCCTCACCAGTGCCCATATTGTGGAACTCTGCTTTTACCTCAGGCTCACACTGGTGTGGTGCGGGAACAGGCACGATTACAGAGACGGTTCCTCCACCACCTTTCCAGTTCACACTACCCTGTGCAAACCACACTGCAATCTGTGAACTTGCACAGGAATCTCATCGCATGGGTGAGAATGCCCATGTGATCAGATTCCACTGCAGGAAAAAAGAAGGCATGCATGCCTTTTTTCTTCCAAATCTAATGTGAGTTCAGCCATACAAGCATATGGTTGAACTTGCACTGCTCAGAGATCCCAACAGTGTGAACCAGGGCTTACACATCACACAACATACAACATCATACACAACTGAATAGCAATCAGAATATAAATCCACTTACTATCAATTAAATTGGGCTTCCTACTCCTCGGCTGTCTGCAGAGCTGGATTAAGTTCCCATGGGGTCCTAGGTAGATTATCGGTTTGGGACCCCCATGCGATAACACTGAGCACTGACCATTTGCATTAACACTGACCGCTGACCATTTGTGATAACACTGACTGCTGACAATTTGCATTAATACTGAGCACTGACCATTTGCATTACCTCTGAGTGCTATTTGCATTATCACTGTGATGCGACCCTCCTAGAAACCACCCCCAACCAACAAACCAACTTTAAAAAAAAGGTTCCCCTAACTTCATAAAAACAAGGTGCCCCCTATCTGCAAAAAAAAAAAAAAAAAGTGGCACCTTTGGCTCAGTGAGTAGGGTGCTGGCCCCATATACCAAGGGTGACAGGTTCAAACCCAGCTCCGGCCAAACTGCAACAAAAAATTTCCAGGTGTGGCGGGCGCCTGTGGTCCCAGCTGCTCCGGAGGCTGAGGCAGAAGAATCACAGAAGCCCAAGAGCTGGAGGTTGCTGTGAGTCCTGTGATGTCATGGCACTCTACTGAGGATGGTAAAGTAAGATTCTGTCTCTTCAAAAAAATAATAATAATAATAAAATAATAAATCCTAACTTGTTCTTACCTCGGTCCTCAGGCAGCAGCAGGCTCTGCACAGGCAAGCTTGTGACTAGTCCAATCACACCCAAGACTGAGAGGAGAAGTCAAGAGACAGAGAGAAGGAGGAGAGACAGAGAGTGCGGCACACATTCCACACATGCGCACTGCGGGCTGGGGACAAGTCGGTTGCTAAGCAGGACAGGCAGCAGAGGCAAAAACACCTGGAGGACCAGATAAATGTCCTCGAGGGGATGCAGGTGGTGCACGGGCCTTAATTTGAGGAACCCTGATCAAGACTCATCTGCCTACTCACTGCTCTAAGCCATTTCAGGTAGGATTTCACATTATAATCTTTGCCCTCTTTGACTCCCCCAAACCAGAGTAAATGGTCCCCTCTTGAACTCATTTGGGGACTTTACTGTTGGTGACCACCCACCCTTGGTACTTCTGTGTCAACACCTTTGGTTTCAACACCATGGATGCCTGCCACATTCCTCCCATCATCCCTTCTGTCCCTCCCAACTTTCTCTTAATCATTTTAATGATCATGGTGCCAGTAAGACCCATATGGGGAAGTTGAGGCAGCAAATCAGTAAGGCTTCTCAGACTGCTCTTCAGCTATGCAGGAGTAAGATCACATGGGGTGCTCATACAAGAGGGACCCTCTTACAATATGCCTGAGAATGAACATCTCTGATTATCTGAAAGCCAGTTCTACAGAGCTTGCACAAAGTGTGTGGGCTGCTTTATCTGGGGCCTTCCACCTCCCCCTTATCCAGACCACCAGGCTTCCTAATCCCTCCCCAGTGTCCCGGTGATGTTCTGTGTGACTGTCCCACAGACAGATCTGCCCTAGCACCCTGGAGCATCTAAAACCAAAGACCCCACCCGCTGGCGGCTCACCTGGTCGGGAAGAAGACCCACAGAATGAGACAACACGCACTCTAGGCCCTGGTTTGAAGGTCTCTAGATTTTAGCTTTCCCTGTGTGGTCTACCGTCTTGCCGACCAGAGGCCTTAGAGGCTCCTGTTTTCTCCTTCTTGGGTGGGTTTGAGGCTGGTGGCTGAAGCTCAGCCTGGTCCCATGCTGAGCCGGGCCCACTGCGCAGGCGCGGCCTGGTCCCACTCCGAGCCTGGCCCACTGCGCAGGCGCAGCCCAGCACTCACTCCAGCTTTCATTCCCACAGCATCAACCCAGGAAGTGTCTGTTTAGCACGTGCATCCGCCAGCTCCCGGGAGTCTGTCAGTGCCTCCGAATTCCACCGGTGACTGTTACCTTTGGTAACTGACCACAGCACAGCGGCAGGTTTATGCCATGGATGGCCAGGTAGTCAACCAGGGACCAAAGTTCTTTAACTCCCACCCTTTCATTCTTTCTCTGGCCACACTATTTGCAAAGGGCGGATATAGCAAACTCCGTGTTTTCTGACACCAAATGAGTGGAGATTTTTTTCCTCTTGACACCCAATATGTAGTGTCTTTTCTAACAATTTAGTTCAATTCTGACACTAGACCCCAGATCAAGGGCTCACTCCCATGACTGCCCCATTTCAGATGTCAGCCACAAATGGGGTGCCCTGGCTACTCACATTTTACAAATTCAGGAGTTCCATTATTGCCAGACCAAGGAGTCCATCCATCACCCAAGCCAGTCAACAGAAAAATGGATGGGAGATCAACAGTTTCCTTTTTATTTACAGAAAAGCCAAGCTGAGCATAGTGGCTCACACCTATAATCCTAGCACTCTTGGAGGCCAAGGCAGGTGGATTGCCTGAGCTCAGGAGTTCGAGACCAGCCTGAGAAAGAGACAGACCTGTCTCTAAAAAAAGAAAATAGCTAGATGTCATGGCAGGCACTTGTAGTTCCAGCTACTCTGGAATCTGATACAAGAGGATCACTTGTGTGAGCTGTGACACCATGGCATTCTACCAAGGGTGACAAAGTGAAACTCTGTCTCAAAAAATAAATAAGACAGGTGCATGGCTACAGACATGAAAAAATGCTCATCATCCTTAATCATCAGAGAAATGCAAATCAAAACCAATTTGAAATATCATCTAACTCCAGTAAGATTAGCCCACATCACAAAATCCCAAAACCAGAGATGTTGGCATGGATGTGGAGAAAAGGGAACACTTCTGCACTGCTGGTGGGAATGCAAACTAATATGTTCCTTTTGGAAAGATGTTTGGAGATCACTTAGGGATCTAAAAATAGACCTGCCATTCCGCCCTGCAATTCCTCTACTAGGTATATATACCCAGAAGACCAAAAATTAGTTTATAACAAAGATATTTGCACCAGAATGTTTATTGCAGGCCAATTTATAATTGCTAAGTCATGGAAGAAACCCAACCACCCATTGACCCATGAATGGATTAATAAATTGTGGTATATGTACACCATGGAATATTATGCAGCCTTTAAAAAAGATGGAGATTTTACCTCTTTTATGTTTACATGGATGGAGCTGGAACATACTCTTCTTAGTAAAGTATCTCAAGAATGGAAGAGAAAATATCCAATGTACTCAGCTCTGCTATGAAACCAATACATAATCACCTATACTTCATATGAAAGCTATAACCCAACTACAGCCCAAGATGAAGGGGAAAGAGGAGGGGAAGGGGAGAGGGGAAGATATTTGAAGGAAGGGAAATTGGTCGGACCACACCTATGGTGCATTTTACAAAAGTATATGTCAAATCTACTAAGTGTACAATATAAATGTCTCAACACAATAATTAAGAAAGTGTGGTGAAGGTTATGTTAACCAGTTTGTTGTATTTCAAATTGCATATAAAACCAGCACATTGTATCCCATAAATGAATTAATGTACACAGCCATGATTTAATTTAAAAATTAAATAATTTCATGTCTTAAGTTTAAATCTTTAATCCAGGGAGAGTCTATCTTAGTTAATGGTGAAAGGTGTGGGTCTAGTTTCAATCTTCTACAGGTTGCCAGCCAGTTCACCCAGCACCATTTGTTAAACAGGGAATCTTTTCCCCACTGAATGTTTTTAATTGGCTTGTCAAAGATTAAATAACTGTAAGTAGCTGGATTCATCTCTTGGTTCTCTATTCTGTTCCAGACATCTACTTCTCTGTGTTTGTGCCAGTACCATGCTGTTTTGATCACTATTGATTTGTAGCATAGTCTAAGTTCTGGTGGTGTGATTCCTCCTGCTTTGTTTTTATTTCTGATTAATGTCTTGGCTAATCAAGGTTTTTTCTGATTCCATATAAAATGAAGTATTTTTTTTTTTTTTTGTGGTTTTTTAAAGTATGACAGTGGAGCTTTAATAGGGATTGCGTTAAAATTATATATTGAAATGCTAGAAGAGTGCAGAGAAAATTCTTGAAGAAATCGGTCTGGGCGAGTATTTTATGAGGAGGACCCCCCGAGCAATTGAAGAAGCTTCAAAAATACACTACTGGGACCCGATCAAACTAAAAAGCTTCTGCACAGCCAAGAACACAGTAAGTAAAGCAAGCAAACAGCCATCAGAATGGGAGAAGATATTTGCAGGTTATGTCTCCAACAAAGGTTTAATAACCAGAATCCACAGAGAACTCAAATGTACAAGCAAGAA
>CAUYPK010050539.1:0-55571 GCA_963574355.1 Loris lydekkerianus
AGAGGGAGGGGGGAGGGGGGTTGAGGGAGGGGTATTGGTGGAATCACACCTACGGGGCATCTCACAAGGGCAAGGGTGAAACTCAGCAAATGTGAAATGTAAATGTCATGCCACGGTGACTGGGAAAATGCCAGGAAGGCTCTGTTGAATATTGGGATGAAAATGTGTCACATGGTTTATGAAGCTAGTGTATGATGCCCCATGATCATATCAATGTACACAGCTATGATTTAATTAAAAAAAAAAAAAAAGAAAGTAAAAACCATTTAAACTAAAAAAATAAAATAAAATAAAATAAAAATAAAAAAATAAAAAAAACATGCCGGGTGTGGTGGCTCGTGCCTATAATCCCAATATTCTCAAAGGCCAAGGCAGGCAGATTGCATTAGCTCAGGAGTTTGAGACTAGCCTGAACAAGAGCATGACCCCATCTTTAAAAAATAGCTGAGCGTTGTGGTGAGTCCCCATAGTCCCAGTTACTCAGAAGGCTGAGGCAAGAGAATCACTTGTGCTGAAGAGTTTGAGGTTGCTGTGAGCTATGATGCCATACACTCTATAGAGGGCGACAAAGTAAGACTCTGTCTCAAAAAAAAAAAAATAAAAAATAAGGCTTGGCACCTGTAGCTCAGTGGCTAGGGCACCAGCCACATACACTGGAGCTGGTGGGTTCAAATCTAGCCCAGGCCTGCCAAACAACAATGACAACTACAACCAAAAAATAGCTGGGTGTTGTGGCAGGCACCTGTAGTCTCAGCTACTTGGGAGGCTGAGGCAAGAGAATCGCTTAAGCCCAAGAGTTTGAGGTTGCTGTGAGCTGTGATGCCACAGTACTCTACCAAGTGTGACATAGTAAGACTCTGTCTCAAAATAAATAAAATAAATACAATATAATACAATACAAATAAACAAAATAAAAACATGTCCTTCCTTCCCTTGCAGCTAGATCTGGCCATGTGTCTAAGTTCTAACCAATGGGTCATAAATGGAAAAGTTGTGGTAGTTTCAAGTTATTATCCTTGAAAAACAGAAATATGGCTGGGCACAGTGTCTTACTCCTGTAATCCTAGTACTCTGGGAGGCCAAGGCAGAAGGATACCTTGAGCTCAGGAGTTTGAGATCAGCCTGAGCAAAAGTGAGAACCTTTCTCTACTAAAAATAGAAAACTCAGCCAGGCACAGTGGCAGGTGCTTATAGTCCAAGCTATTGGGGAGGCTGAGGCGGGAGGATTGCTTGAACCCAGGAATTTGAGGTTGCTGTGAGCTAGGCTGATGCCATGGGCATCAGAGTGAGACTCTGGACAACAGAATGAGACTCTAGACAACAGAGTGATACTGTCTCAAAACAAAAACAAAAAGAACAAACAAACAACAACAACCAAAAAAATAAGCCTTTCTGCATTCTAATTACCTAAGATAAAAGAATACATTGTAGAAAGGCTTCTTGGACCTTAAGGACAAGGCTTACACTCAATGGACAACGGAGTAATCTAACAGAAAAGTCTGGGTCTCTGAAGATGTGTGGAGCAAAGACTATCTCTAGACTTTTACATAAAAGAGAAATAAACTTTCATCTTTTAAAGCCTCTGTTAATTTGGATCTCTATTACTGGTAGCTGAACTTAATCTCAACTGAGAGAGTTCCACAAAGGAGATGAGGAATTTTTTATTGCTATTCCTTCAATATATTGTGGCAGATCTGAAGGGTTGTTTGTATAAAGGGTGAATTTAGCTTGGCGAATGAGCTAAGTCTTTGGCATATTCACAGAATACTAATAGTTGTACTGAAGCTTAATCACGCTGATAACTTTACAGAGTACATGAGCTTATTGAGCAGTAATATACTTTACTGAACATATGGCTTTTAAAATCTCTGGGCTACTTACATCCTTGCTTTCAATCAAGTTCAGGAGGCCCAAATGGAATCAATCATGATATAACCATAGGAAACTTAAAAATCCATTCCTAAAAGAATCAGACCTAAGAAGTCCATAAAGCAATCAATAGTGTAATAGGGCTAACTAACCAACAGGACACCTTATATCAGCAGTTCTCAACCTGTGAGTTGCGACCCACACGAACTGTATTAAAAGGCCGCAGCATTAGGAAGGGTGAGAACCACTGCATTATATAATCGTTCTCAGAAATCTGTCAGTTTAAAGAGACTTGAAAGATAAAGGTATCATAGAAGACAAAGACCAAAGATGAGCAGAAGAAAATCTGTTATAAATCACTGGCATTTTAGATTGATCATCAAGATGCACATATGAAAAAACATTAAAGTTTTCAGCACAGCAATAAAGTTTCTTACAAATCTATAAAATTACTACCATTTTTAAACAAGAGATGCTTTCTATAAATTATGAGTTGAGACTGTAGAAGAATATACAGTTTACTGAAACCTTAGAGATCTGAGATGGCTTAGAAGTTAAACAAACTTTTAAAATAATTTGTTAAATCTCTAGAGTATAAGCTAATTGCTTGTCAATCTACAAACCTATCGTGAAATACAGAGAGCCTGTCTAAGGTGGGCAGGTAAGAAAATAAATAAGCTGTATCAAAGGCATAGAGCAAAGGGCAATTTTCTCTAACAATCTGGAAATTACAACCTTCTCAGTGGACAGCATTTCTGAACTAATAAGTAAATGGAAAACAAGATTCATGATAACAAATATTTAACTCACAGATTAAGAAACTGTGAACTTATACTTCATTCCCACATTTGTCACCAAGCTTTCAATTTTAAGGAACAAAAGGTATTTTTTTTAAGAAAATAAGAGTTCAATTTCAAATAGCAATGATATGTTTTGTGACTAAGTCATGTTCCAGAACATTGGTCATGGATATTCAAAGAGAAACAAAATCAAATTTAAAGAGACAGACTTTTCTCCTTTTAGTTTTTCCCAATAATGAGAAATATATTTTTATCTGCCATATGACGTTAGCTTATAAAGCGAGGTTTCTACAAGACATGTGATCCTGATCCTTCTCAGTCGACCTCTTCTTAGTGAAAAATTCTTTCCTGAAATAAATTATTAAAGCAGGGTGGTGCCTGTAGCACAGTGAGTAGGACGCCAGCCCCATATACCGAGGGTGGCGGATTCAAACCCGGCCCGGGCCAAACTGCAATAACAACAAAAAGATAGCTGGGCATTGTGGTGGGCACCTGTAGTCCCAGCTACTCAGGAGACTGAGGGAAGAGAATGGCCGAAGGCCAAGAGGTGGAGGTTGCTGTGAGCTGTGACGTCACACAACTCTACTGAGGGCGACAAAATGAGACTCTGTCTGTAAAACTAAATAAATAAATAAATAAATAATTAAAGCTGAACAACAGGCTTAGTGCCTGTAGCTCAGCGGATAGGACACCAGCCCTATCCGCTGGAGCTGGTGGGTTCAACCCAGTCCAGGCATGCCAAACAACAATGACAACTACAACCAAAAAATTGCTGGGTGTTGTGGTGGGTGCCTGTAGTCCCAGCTACTTGGGAGGCTAAGGCAAGAGAATCACTTAAGCCCAAGAGTTTGAGGTTGCTGTGAGCTGTGATGCCAAGGCACACTACCAGGGTGACATAATGAGACTCTATCAACAGACATAATGAGACTCTATCAATAAAGAAATGAAATGAAAAATGAAATTAAATTAAATAATGAAATGAAATGAAGCTGAACAGCCATGCCTGTAATCCTAGCACTCTGCTAGGCTAAGGTGAGTAGATTGCTTGAGCTTGGGAGTTCCAAGACCAGCCCAAGCAAGAACAAGACACCCCATCTCTTCTAAAAATAGAAAAACTAGCCCTGGACCAGGCAAGGTGGCTCACACCTATAATCCTAGCATTCTGGGAGGTGGAGGCGGGTGGATTGCCTGAGTTCAGGAGTTTGAGACCAGCCTGAGCCACAGCAAGACCTTGTCTCTAAAAAAAAAAACCTGGGTGTTGTGGCGGGTACCTGTAATCCCAGCTACTTGGGAGGCTAAGGCAAGAGAATTGCTTAAGCCCAAGAGTTTGAGGTTGCTGTGAGCTATGGTGCCCCGGCATTCCAATCAGGGTGACAGAGTGAGACTGTCTCAAAACAAAACAAAAACAAAAACAAAAACAAACCCCCCCCCCCAACAACTGAACAACAAAATACAGTAGTAGGGAAAATAAGAAAAAAAATAAAGAAAGGTAATTTTTTTGGTCTTTTTTCCAATAAAAGCAAATATAAAACTGTATAATGCATTTACTGTGTTGAAGAATACTTTTAAAAGTCTTGGGCGGTGCTTGTGGCTCAGTGGGTAGGGTGCCAGCCCCATATGCCAAGGGTGGCGGGTTCAAACCCAGCACCGGCCAAACTGCAACAACAAAAAAAATAGCCGGGCATTGTGGTGGGCGTCTGTAGTCCCAGCTACTCGGGAGGCTGAGGCAAGAGAATCGCTTAAGCCTAGGAGCTGGAGGTTGCTGTGAGCTGTGTGATGCCAAGGCACTCTACCAAAGGGCCATAAAGTGAGACTCTGTCTCTATAGAAAGTCTTCTAGGATAAAATAACTGTAAAAAGATATACAAATACTAGTAACTTCATTGGGGTGTTAAACATTAGTACCAGACATTTTTCATCTATTCTATCTTTCAAGTTTTCTCCGACATTAGTTTTGTCACTTTTTTTTGTTGTTTTTGTCTTTTGAGACAGTCTCACCATGTCGCCCTCAGTAGAATGCTATGGTGTCACAGCTCACAACAACCTCAAACTCTTGGGGTCAAGTGATTCTCCTGCCTAAGCCTCCCAAGTAGCTGGGACTACAGGTGCCCACCACAATGCCCAGCTATCTTTTTTTTGTTGTTGCAGTTGTCATTGTTGTTCAGTTGTCCTGGGCTGGGTTTGAACCTGCCAGTCTCAGTGAATGTGGCCGATGCTGTAACCAATGTGCTACAGGTGCTAAGCCAGTTTTGTCATTTTTATATATAAAAAATGAAATTATGAGTGCGTTAAAAGAAAGTCTGAAAAATTAGTCATCTTCTTTTTGGTCAAGGAATAGTGGTACTTATTTTGTGCAATGATCTAATGTTTTATCTTGACTTGCTGCCCAGAAGCTTAACAGAAATGCAGAATCTCAGGCCTCATGTTAGATTTACTGAATTAGCAGTTTACATTTTAATAAAATTCTGAGGTGTTTCATGTGCACATTAAACAGTAAAGTACTGGTCTAAAGTATTCATCTAGAAAATCTTATTTGGGATTTTTCCAAAAAGACATAATCTAAGAGTATACCTGAGTTTTTAAAATTATACACATATTTGTGAGGTTTGGTTTGAAAGCTCGGTGAAAGCAAGGGGCAGGTCTGATTTTTTCTGGTAATTGTATTCTTAGAAATTTCTGGCCTGTGATAAGTGTTTTGAGTTAAAATATATATATATAACATACCCTTAGTATTGGACAGTTAATTAGCATTCAATTTTCTAGTTAAACTAAAATTATTTGTACTACCTGTGTTATCATTTCTTAAATATACTTACTTCTCTTACTCTTTTTAATTAGAAAAATATTCTGGGCCAGTCATGGTGGTTCACACCTGTACTCCTAGCACTCTGGGAGGCTGAGGCAGGTGTACCACCTGAGCTCACAGGTTCGAGACCAGCCTGAGACAGAGCGAGACCTCGTCTCTAAAAAGAGCCAGGCGCTGTGATGGGTGCCTGTAGTTGTAGCTACTGGGGAGGCTAAGACAAGAGAATTGCTTAAGCCCAAGAGTCTGAGGTTGCTGTGAGCTATGACACCATGACACTCTAGCGGGGGGAATAAAGTGAGACTCTGTCTCAAGAAAAAAAAAAAAAAAAAAAAAAAAACTGATGGAAACCATGAACTTTCTTCCTTAAAAAAATGTACTCACGTATAAACTTCACTATTTAATTTCAGGGAGTTTTGTGAACCCCCTAAAATCTGTCCATAGGCAAGTCTCTCTCATTCTTGCATCACTATTAACATTTTATTGCCCATACTATAAAATCAATTCAACTAAGCACTGAAATTTAGTTTCTCATTCATATCAACTTAAAAATTGTATGGTTTTTGTCTGTCAACTGGACAGCTTATATGGTAATTCTGAGAATCTTTTGAAATAGAGTACAATCACATGCCATGTACTGACAAAAAATGTGACATAAGGCAATTGTATCATTATGCAAACATCAGAATGTATTTACACAATGTTGACGGTATAACCTACTACACACCTGGGTTACATGGTATAATCTATTGCTCCTAAAGCTACAAACCTGTACAATATGTTACTGTAGGGGGTACTATAAGCAAATGTAACACAATGACAAGTAATTGAAACACAGAAAAGGTACAGAAAAAATACATTGTAAAAAATAAAAATGGTACACCTGTATAGGACACTGACCATGCATGGAATTTGCTTGACTAGAAGTTGCTCTGAGTGAGTCAGTGAGTGGTGAGTAAATATAAAGGCTTAGGATATTACTGTACATTATTGTAGACTTTATAAACACTGTACAAAGCCAGTACAATGACCCACGCCTATAATGCTAACACACTGGAAGGTGGAGGTGGGAAGATTACCTAAGGCCAGGAGGTTGAGACCAAGCTGAGCAATATAGCAAGACCTTGCCTCTACAAAAAATTAAGAAAGAAATTACCTGGGCATGGTGTCATGCACCTGTAGTCCTAGCTACTCAGGAAAGTGAGAAGGGAAGATTGCTTGAGCCTGGAAGTTTAAGGTTGCAGTGAGCTGTGACAACCCCTCTGTACCCTAGCCTGGGCAACAGAGAGACTCAGTCTCAAAAAACAGAAACAAACACTTAGGCTACACTAAATTTAATTTAAAATTAAAGTAATTGTGCTACACAATTACATACATCACTAGGTGATAAGAATTTTTCAGTTCCATTATAATCTCATGCAACCACTATTGTGTATGTGGCCCAACTGACTGAAATGTTCTGCAGTGCAGGACTGCATATGAGAAAAGTGCTTATAAACTGTAAAGCACTACCAATACATAGACTTAATGTTCTTAATTTCTGTCTCCCCAACCAGATTTGAGAGTAGGGACTAGACATCATAATTCTCTTGAAAACTTTTTGGTATTTAGCAAAACTAAATGAATGTTTCTTAATGTCCATCCAAAGTATGAAAATCTAGCTTGTTTCTGCAGTTAGGGGTAGTGGTGGTAGTAACCACCCCTAATTTATATCTAAAAATAACACAATGAGATCAAATATTTCATTTGCTTTATAAGAACTTCACTTGCCTAGGCAAGGGGCTCATGCCTGTAATCCCAGGGATTTGAGAAGCCAAGGCAGGAGAATTGCTTGAGGCCAAGAGTTCCAGAGACAACCTGTAAAACACAGCAAGGCCTCAAGTCTACAAAAAATGAAAATAAGTAGGGAATTGTGGTGGTACCCATCTGTAGTCCCAGCTACAAATGATTCTCCTGCATCAGCTTCCCAAGTAGTTGGGGCTACAGGTGTGCACCACCATGCCTGGCCAATTTTTCTATGTTTTGTAGACAGGGGTCTCACGTCATTGCTCAGGCTGGTCTGGAACTCCTGGCCATAAGCAATTTTCCCGCCTTGGTCTCCCAAAGTGCTAGGATTTCAGATGTGAGCTACTACACCAGCCTTTTCATATGTTTTCCCAAAGGATGAGCCAAACATTGTGGACTACCAGCCAGCATCAAAAAAAAGTGAAAAGGCTGGTGTAGTAGCTCACATCTATAATCCTAGCACTTTGGGAAGTTGATGCAGGAGAATCATTTGAGCCCAGGAGTCTAAGGTTGCAGTAAACTATGATGACACCCTTATCCTCTAAAACGAGCAACAGAGAAAGACCCCGTCTCAAAAAAAGAATAATCCCAGTCTTACCTCTATTTTGCAAAGATGCCAGGGAGACAAATAAGAAAACTATAAAATCCTTATGAGATTTAAAAATGGTTTCTAACAGATTTTGCCCTAAAAAAAAAATTTAAATAAATATATAGATAGATAGGTAGAGAAATGAAGGGAGGACGATTAACAAAGAAATATGAAAAAATTAGTGAACTCGAGTCTGATATATATGCATATATATTAACACCCCAAAGATAACACTTCAATCAAGTCTGAGTTTTTTGGGGGTTTTTTGAGACAGAGTCTCAAGCTGTCACCCTGGGTAGAGTGCTGTGGCATCGCAGCTCACAGTAACCTCATACTCTTGGGCTTAAGCAATTCTCTTGCCTCAGCCTCCCAAGTAGCTGGGACCATAGGCGCTCGCCACAACGCCCGGCCAGTTTTTTGGTTGTAGTTGTCATTGTTGTTTGGCGGGCCCCGGCTGGATTCGAATCTGTCAGCTCCAGTGTATGTGGCTGGCGCTCTAGCTGCTTGAGCTATAGGTGCCAAGCCAAGTCTGATATTTTAAAGAAACACCCCTAGACCACCTAGCCATTAGTAAGTAGAGATATTTTCAGGGAATACTAACTGCCATTCTTGTCTATTCCCAACTGGCCAAGATACAAACTATTCCCTTTGCCCGAAGATATATCCAGTATCACCAGCTTAGCTGGTATTTCCAAAGACTCTGACTCATAGACAAATCTCAAGATGATGAAAGGGCTTGGCATCTTTGAATAAAACAATATGTGTTTAGTGGGTGAAAGATTGTAGACTCAGTGTACCTTAGCCCAAAGTCAGAGGACACTAGATAATCTTCTCCAGTGTCTAAATCGGTAGGAACTGTATTAAACGGTTGCGGCATTAGGAAGGTTGAGAACCTTCTAAATCTTCACAGAAAAAAGGTTTGGGCTATTGTTTGGCCTTAAAAATAAAAAGTGTTTCAATTTCTTGTAAACACCTTTGGAAGCAAAGGCTTTAACTGGCCTGTTATTTCATCTGCGTCAAAGAGTCATTTTATTTTAATCAGCAGTATCATTACTCCAGTGCCAGCATACAAAATGCATAAAATCAGCTTAGTAATTACCCAACCTCTTTTATTAATAAAACTAGCAAAAGAAAAAACACAAATTAACTTTACAAATATAATTATCAAGCAAAGAAAACTAGAAGTATTTTTCATTATAAATAATTAGATATCCAGAATTTTTAATCCAAAGCATAGAAAGTAATTGATTTAAAATAGAGTTATGGGCTTGGTGCTCGTAGCTCAGTGAGTAGGGTGCGGGCCACATACACTGGGGCTGGTGGGTTCAGACTCGGCCTGAGCCTGCTAAACAACAATGACAACTGCAACCAAAAAATAGCCGGGCATTGTGGCAGGTGCCCGTAGTCCCAGCTACTCGGGAGGCTGAGGCAAGAGAATAGATTAAGCCCAAGAGTTTGAGGTTGCTGTGAGCTATGACGCTACAGCACTCTACTGAGGGCAACATACTAAGACTCTATCTCAAAAAAAAAAAAAAGAAAAGAAAAGAAAAGAAAAAGAAAAAAATAAAGCTCTGAATAAAAGAAGTTTCAGGCCAAAGCATCATATATTAGACGAAGGTAACAATGACTAATTATAATATTGTATCCCTATATTAGTCATGGATATCTGAAGAAAGAGCCAAGTTTCTGGACCAATAAGATCCCCACAGGAGCTCACACCTGTAAACCTAGCCCTTTGGCAGGCTGAGGTGAGAAGATTACTGGAGACCAGGAGTTGGAGACCAGCCCTGACCCCCTCGCTACAAAAAAAATAGAAAAATTAGCAGGGGATGGTGGCTTACACTATAGTCTCAGTTATTCAGGAGGCTGAAGTAGGACTGCTTGAGCCCAGGAATTTGAGGTTTCAGTTACCTATGATGACAACACTACCCTCTGGCCCAGGTGACAGAGTGAGAACTTATCTCAAGGGGAAAAAAAAGATTCCCAGAATCCCTTGGGAGTAGGGAGACAAGGAGGGTGAAGAGGAACATGGTGAACAGTAATCAATGGACAAGGACAATTCCTGTACTAATAAACAACACACACAAAAAGCAAGCTGACAGGAATGTACTCAGACCTCAGCAAGTCCACTTGATCTTGGTGATATAATCCCAACAATTCCAAACTTCTTGAATTAATTTTAACTTTATCTTTCGGATTTTAACTTTCACCATGAAAAGAAAAGTAGGATTCACTTGACATAAATTGTTTTAAAGGGAAATCATACCCTGGAAAGTAAGAGATATATTTCATAAATGACTCTTTACCAAGAGAGATCATGGTTAGGGAAAGAAAATGAGTTTTATGTTCAAACCTGAACTCTACTACTAACTTGGATGGACTAATGTTCTGAACCTTTGTCTTCATTTATTTACCTTAAAATATTATTTTGGGCAGCACCTATGGCTCAGTGAGTAGGGCGCCAGCCCCATATACCGAGAGTGGCGGGTTCAAACCCTGCCCCAGCCAAACTGCAACAAAAAATAGCCAGACGTTGTGGCGGGCGCCTGTGGTCCCAGCTACTCAGGAGGCTGAGGCAAGAGAATAGCCTAAGTCCAAGAGCTGGAGGTTGCTGTGAGCTGTACCCCTGGCACTCTACCAAGGGTGACAAAGCAAGACTCTGTCTCAAAATAAATAAATAAATAATAAATTTAAAAAATATTATTTTAATAACTGGCACATAAGAGGTACTCTCAACAAACGGCTATTGATATAACTATTATGATGTTGCTAGCCATGTAAATTTTTCACAGGAAGGCTTTTGGGCAATAAAACTACATACTACTGTGCCAGAAAATAACTGACAAGTAAAGTTTCATAATTCCTATGGAATTCCTGGTTCTGAGAATATTTATATTTAGGATATTTGTGTTTAAATAAGGAGCACAAACACTTCCCTCCAGATATTTGTTTTTTTTTTTTGTTTGTTTTTTTGGAGACAGAGTTTCATTATGTTACCCTCAGTAGAGTGCCATGGCATCACAGTTCACAACAACCTCAAAATCTTGGGCTTAACCCAATCTCTTGCCTCAGTCTCCCAAGTAGCTGAGACTACATGTGCACGCCACAAGGCCTGGCTAGTTTTTGGTTGTAGTTGTCATTGTTGTTTAGCAGGCCCCGGCTGGGTTCAAACTCGCCAGTCCTAGTGTATGTGGCCAGAGCCCTAGCTGCTGAGCTACAGGTGCTGAGCCCAGATACTTAATTTTGTTAACTCACAGAAGATAGAAAATAATACCTGGTATATTTCACATTTAACTACATATGCAGATATATTACTTCATCAGATAGAACTGTACTTTCCTGTATTTCCATAATTACCAACCAAAAACTGGCTGGCTATGCTGAAAATTCTAACTTGAGCTTACCAACTCTGGTGGTATGACACAAGAGCAGTTTACTTTCCCTGATATTAAAAAGGCATATGTTCTGCAAGAGCTAGGAAATCAGCCAGCATCAGCTAACTTCACAGTGTTATTTTTACTTTCTCTCCTTGTCATTTTCTCTCTTTGAGTCAAGTTTGCTAATCAACTTCTCAAAGAGACTACATTCTGGTATTCCATAAGGTAAAAGGGACTAGCAGAGGCCTCTTTTCTTTAAGGTGGGGGGTGATCCAGGCATGGTGGCGCACACCTATAATCCCAGCAGTTTAGGAGCCTGAGGCAGAAAGTATTGCTTGAGGCCAGGAGTTTGAGATGAGCCTGAGCAAGATCCCATTGCAACTATGGATCGATCAGGGGAAAAAAAGGCTGAGACAGGCACTGAGGCTTTTCTCAATAAGACCTATTTGTCCTCGTGATTTCACAAACTGCAGATTTAAATAAATATACAGGCTAGGAATGATTTCCTAAAGAAAATGTGAGGCATGTCTTCTTTGATTGAAGGGAAGGAGAAAGCAAATGGCATCCAACACAAGCAGAGCAACTTAAAAACAGTCAGATTCAGAAATGTGTTAACCCAATTTTCAGGCACAATTTTCTGGCCTTCAAAGGCTGGAAAGGAATGACAACATCCTGGACTTGCTTTCTCTTGGGAATTGCAGGGAAAGTTAAAGCTTTCTCTAAATTAAGTTTCATTTATCTACTTACGTTCTTAGAAACTGTGAAAGAAAATCAATATAAGTTTTAAAAATCCACAAATATATGCATTGTATATAAATGACTATATATACAACCATTGTCTCCCATTAAAAATGAAATGTTAAAGAGGGTGGTTAAAAAATTTAATTTTCAAAAAGGAGGAAACTAAAGTGGCATCTGTGGCTCAAGGAATAGAGAGCCAGTCCCATATGCCAAGGGTGGTGGGTTCAAACCCAGCCTCAGCAAAAAAAAAAAAAAAGAGGAAACAATAATGCCCTACATCACAAAAAACTGGAAAAGGAAAGCCATTCGTTGTTATAGTAAATTCTACAACAAAATTCACATCCATTTATTTTTTTTTCGAGACAAGAGTCTTATTATGTTGCCCTTGGTAGAATGCCATGGTGTCATAGCTCACAGCAACCTCAAATTCTTGGACTTAAAGCGATTCTATGCCTTAACCTCCCATGTAACTTAAGACTATAGATGCCCACCACAATCCCCAGCTATTAAAAGCTCCAAGGTGATTTTTTTTTTGGGGGGGGGAGACACAGTCTCACTATGTCACCCTTGGTAAAGTGCTGTGATGTCACAGCTCACAGCAACCTCAAAGTGATTCTCTTGCTTCAGCCTCCCAAGTAGCTGGAACTACAAGCGCCCATGACAACACCCAGCTATTTTGTTGTTGTTGTTGTTGCAACTGTCATTGTAGTTTTAGCTGGCCCAGGCCGGGTTCGAACCCACCAAGCTGGGTGTATGTGGCTGGCGCCCTACCCACTGAGCTATGGGCGCTGCCACACATCTATTTTTGATGTCTCACTTATTTAGTAATATTGTATTAATGTCTTTATTACATTATGCCTTTTCATTCATTAGTTTTAAAACCACTATCTGAAGATAACTTTATAATGTAGATAGAATTACTTATTTTTATATACAAAAAAATGAGGAAAATAATGTTAAATAACTTGTCCACAAAACTAGTTAAAGGGATAGCCAAAATTGGAACTGAGGTTTCCTAAGTGCCAGGTCTGTCTAGCAATCTGGTGGTTTCAAATTTTACTTTAGCAACAGAATCCTCTTTCAAACTAAATCTTTCATGGAACCCTACAAATTTAACAAATAAAATTAGAATTGCTTCCCAACTAAAGTTGCTATTTATGGCCAGAGTATGTCCTAGGTGATCTCTCCTCCC
Source organism: Loris lydekkerianus (assembly GCA_963574355.1). Taxonomy (NCBI): domain Eukaryota; kingdom Metazoa; phylum Chordata; class Mammalia; order Primates; family Lorisidae; genus Loris; species Loris lydekkerianus. The sequence goes on from CAUYPK010050539.1 coordinate 13,156, forward strand.
CCATGATAGATATTAAGACCCCAATCGCTTCTCGGCCTTTTGGCTAAGATCAAGTGTAGACATTAAGACCCCAAAGAACAAAGGTGTAAAACACCCATCATCAAAGGTTATACCATGACTCATTTGTCAAGGGAAATCCATAAAATGACAATCCAAGAATCAATAAAGACTGACAATAAAATGACATCTCTAATGGCTACCACTTCCATTCATAGTCATAAATGTATATTGATGGAAATAAAAGTTATATCCCGTATGTACTATTCCAAAGTTCATGGCTACATAGAGTTTACTAATTACTTAATTGTTGCTATGCTGTGTGTGATATAATGGAAAGAGGATGGGAAAGGGTGTAGTCCATTTCTTCAGCAATTGTACCATCTCATTTACAACTCTAGCTAAGCCATTTGTTTCCAAAGTTAAATACAGAAGTAGATACCTTTCTTCAAATAAAATCTTATTAACTATTCTATGTAGTTAAGTGAAGGATAGGGCATGGGAAGCCAGCAAGCTTCTCCAAAGCAACACGGGCTCTTAGGACACTAAAATGGAGGCACAGTTGGCAAAAGTAAAGGATTATTTCCAGGTGCCTGAGTAGTTCTTAAAACTGAAAACATAAACAGCATATATAGTTGAACTGACATCTGAAGGAAAGACAATAATACCTGATTCATATAGGCATAAATAAGTGTACCTGAATGCAAAGTATAGCATTAAACTCCTTCTCCACACCCACCAGAATAAGCCATTACATATCACTATTCTACACAAGGCTCATAAAAACAAATAGTATTACTAAGAAAAATCTGGCTGCGTATGGTGGATCATACCTATAATATTAGCACTTTGAGAGGCTAAGGCAGAGAATCGTTTGAGGCCACAAATTTGAGACTAACCTTAGCAATGTAGTGAGACCTTATCGCTACAAAAAATAGAAAAATCAGTCGTGCATGTGGTGCATGCCTGTAGTTCCATCTACTTGCAAGGCTGAGGGAGTAGGATCACTTGAGTAGGCTGTTTGAGGCTGTAGCGAGCTATGATGATGTCATGGCACTCTAAACTGGGCCAAAAGTGATACTGTCTCAAAAAAAAAAAAAAAAAAAAAAATTCTACCATAAACTATCAATAATTTGAAAGTTAAAAACAAGTAAGTGTTACTAATCCCAGGCACCTAATAGAAAGCAAATCTTAAGCTTTACTTACCTTCGAAAATAAACCTTACATTCAGAAGAGAACCAAAGTAGAGATGATTGACAGTCTATATACAAAACTACCAAACAGGTGAGGCACAGTAACTCATGCCCATAATTCCAGCATTTTGGGAGTCTGAGGCAGAAAGACTGGCCAAGAGTTCCTGACTAGCCTGGGCAACATAAGAAGACCCTCTCTCTACAAAAAAGTAGGAAAAAAAAAAAGAAATAGTGCAGCACAATGGTGCACACCTATAGTCCCACCTGTTCAGGAGGCTGAGGCAAGAGGATTGCTGAAGTTCAAGAATGTCAGGTTACAATGAGCTATGATTATGCCACTGCATACCAACCTAGACAACAAAACAAGACTCTCTCTCTGAAAACCAAAACTAAAATCAAAACAAAAACAAAATACCAAGCAATGAGAGACTACGTCAATAAAAAGTATCAGCAAAATAAAAAATGTTAAAGGTTAAATCATATAAGGTCAGGAAACAATAACAGAAAGAAAAGAAAGAAGAGAAGAGAAGAGAAGAGAAGAGAAGAGAAGAGAAGAGAAGAGAAGAGAAGCTCTTGTATTAGCACCAGAGAAGCTACTACCAGTTCCACTTCTTTCTCACTACCAAACACATTCCATCCAATTAGCTCTTGTATCTAAAAGTATACCTTGAAGTTACAATACAATACATAATAATTTAAAGACCATGTGGGCTTCATAAAAGGATACCCAGCTGGAAAGTGAGTTGGTTTTCTTCTTGCCTGTGCTACAAATCACCCATATGTGCAATAAAGGAATTAATTTTTTTTTCTCAACCTTTTCTTTCTTTCTTTTTTTTTTTTTTTGAGACAGAGTCTTATTATGTTGCCTCGGTAGAGTGCCGTAGTGTCAGCTCACAGCAACTTCAAACTCTTCGGCTTAAGCGATTCTTTTGCCTCAGCCTCCCAAGTAGTTGGGACTACAGGAGCCTGCCACAATGCCTGGCTATTTTTTTTTGTTGCAGTTGTCATTGTTATTTAGCAGGCCACACTGGGTTTGATCCCGCCAGCCTCAGTGGTGTATGTGGCCGGCACCCTAACCACCACTGACTTACAGGGGCCGAGTCTAAGCCTTTTCATTTGTTAAAAAGGGATTGATTCTATTTCTCAACGTCAGACCTGTCCTACAAGAAACATTAAAAGGAGTTCTTCAATCTGAAAGAAAAGGAAGTTAACGAATAATAAGGATTCATCTGAAGGTATAAAACTCAGTGGTTAAGTTTAGTACAGAAATACAGAGTACTCCATTGCAGTAATTGCAGTGTATAATCCACTTATATCTTGAGTAGGAAGACTAAAAGACAAACCTATCAAAAATATTAACTACAGCAACTTTTTAAGATAGAAGAGTATAAAAACACATAAATGGAAACAACAAATAGTCAAAAAACTCTAGCCTGGGCAATGGAGTGAGACCCTGCCTCAAAAAAATCCAAAAACTGGGGCTAAGCAGGCAGAGTGTGGTGGCTCACGCCTGTAATCCCAGCACTTAGGAGGCTGAGGCAGGTGGATTGCCTAAGCTCACAGGTTCGAGACCAGCGTAAGCCAGAGCAAGACCCCATCTCTAAAAATAGCCAGGTATTGTAGCAGGGGCAAGAGAATCACCTAAGCCCAGGAGTTTGGGGTTGCTGTGAGCTGCACCCACAGCACTCTACTGAGGGTGACAAAGTGAGACTCTTATCTCAAAAAAAAAACTAAAACAAAAAAACAAAAACTGGGGCTAAGAGGTGGGTAATGGGGGGAGTATGATGGAGTTAAGGTGGGTAATGGGGGGAGTATGATGGAGTTAAAGTGTACAGTTTCTTTTAGATTTCTCTTTGCTTCTTTATTTTTATAAGAAGAGTTGGCATCTGTTTAAAATAATTGATTATATAATGTTATTTGCAAGCTTCATGGTAACCTCAAATAAAAAAACCTGCAACAGATACATAAAAAAAATGAAAAACAAGACATTAAACATGTTACCATTTTCTTCACAGAAGAAAAAAAAAATACTACCAGAAAAAAATCATTTTTACATAAAGGAAGAGAGAAAAGAAGGAAGAGGGTACCACAAAACAACAGTAAATCAAATGTAACAGTACTAAGTTCTTACCAGTAACAGCACTGAATGTAAATGGATTCAACTCTCTAATCAAATGACAGAAAATGGCTGAACGAAAAAAAAAAAAACAAAACAAAATAGGCTCAACACCTGTTGTTGAGCAGCTAGGTTGCCAGCCACATACACCGGAGCTGGCAGGTTCAAATCCAGCTAGGGCCTGCCAAACAACAATGACAATACAACCAAAAAATAGCTGGGCATTGTGGTGGGTGCCTGTAGTCCCATTTTTTAGGAGGCTGAGACAAAATAATCACTTAAGCCCAAGAGTTAGAGGTTGCTGGGCAGTTCCTGTGGCTCAACGAGTAGGGTGTCGGCCCCATGTACTGGAGGTGGTGGGTTCATGCCCGGCCCCAGCCAAAAACTGGAAAATAAATAAATAAATAGTTGGAAGCTGCTGTGAGCTGTGATGCCACAGCTCTCTACCTATGGAGACAGCTTGAGACTTTGTCTAAAAACAAAATAACCCCGTCTCCCGCCAAATCCAAGAAAACCCACTTCACCTATAAAGACACACATAACCTGAAAACAAAGGGATGGAAAAATTTTCAAAATGGAAAGCAAAAAAGAGCAGGAGTAGCCATAATTCTATCACACAAAATAGATTTCAAGACAAAAACTGTAAAAAGAAACAAAGACAATCATTATACAATAATAAAGAGGTTTATTCAGCAAGTAGACATAACAATTCTAAATATATATGTGCCTACCACTGGTGCACCTAGATATATACATATATGGCAAATATTATCAGAGCTAGAGAGAGAGAGACTCCAATACAATAATAATAGTTGGAGACCTCATGCTACAATTTCATCATTGGACAGATCACCCAGACAGAAAATCCACAAAGAAACATTGGACTTAAGCTTTACTTTAGACCAAATAGATCTAATAGTTACAGAATGCTTCATCCAAAAGCTGGAAAACTTAGGAGGCCAAGGCAGGTGGATTGCCTAAGCTCACAGGTTCGAGACCAGTGTAAGCCAGAGCGAGACCACATCTCTAAAAATAGCCAGGTGTTGTAGCAGGGGCAAGAGAATCACCTAAGCCCAGGAGTTTGGGGTTGCTGTGAGCTGCACCCACAGCACTCTACTGAGGGTGACAAAGTGACATTCTTCTTAGCTCATAAATCATTCTCAAGGATAAACCATATTATTAGGTCAAAAAACAAGTTTTAAAAATTGAAATCATGTGAAGTATTTTCTCTGACCATAAGGGAATAAAACCAGATATCAATAACAACAGGAACATTAGAAATTGTACAAACACGTGGAAATTAAACAATATGTTCTTGAATGACCAATCGCTGAATGAAGAGATTAAGAAGGAAATTAAAATACTTCTTGAACCAAACAAAAATAAAAAAACAAAATATCAAAACCTATGGGATATAGACAAAAGCAACACTAAGAGGAAAATTTATAGCATTAAGTGACTATATCAAAAAAGTAGAAAAGTTTCAAATAAACAATCTGAGGATATGTCTTAAAGAACTAGAAAAACAAGAGCAAATCAAACACAAAATAAGTAGAAGAAATAAGATCACAACAGAAATAAATGAAATAAAACAAAAAAAATACAAAAATTAATGAAACAGAAATCTAGTTCTTGGAAAAGATAAAAGAATTGACAAACCTTTAGCTACACTAAGACATAAAGAGAGAAGATGCCAATAAATAAAATCAAGAGATGAAAAAGGAGACATTACAACTGAAACTATGGAAATCCAAAGACTCATTAAAGACTACTATGACAAACTATATGTCAATAAATTGGAGAAAGAGAAAATTTTTTCTAGTTTTATTGAAAAAATAGATAAATTCCTAGACACATACAACCTACCAAAGTTGAACCAAACAGACATCCAAAACCTGGGGCTAGGTGTTGTGGCTCACACTTATAATCCTAGCAGTCTGGGAGGCCAAGGCAGGAGGCATGCTTGAGGTCAGGAGTTCCAGACCAGCCTGTCTCTACTAAAAAATTAGCTAGGTGTGGTGGTAGGCACCTGTAGTCATGGTTACTCAGGAGGCTGAGGGAGGAGGATCTCTAGAGCCTAGGAGTTTGTGGTTGCAGTGAGCTATTGATGATGCCACTGCACTCTACCTAAGATGATGGAGTAAGACTCTATCTCAAAAAAAAAAAAAAAAAAAAAAAAATCCAAAATCTGAATAGACTAATAACAAGTAATGACATAGAAACAGTAATAAAGTTAAAAAGCCCAAGATCTACTGTCTTCACTGCTGAATTCTGGTAAACATTAAAAGAAGAACTATTACCAATACTACTTAAACTATTACCAAAAAAAAAAAATAAAAAAATCAAGGAGGAAGGAATACTCCCAAAGTGATTGTTATGAAGCCTGTATCCCTCTAATACCAAAACCAGATACAGACACAACAACAAAAAGAAAACTATAGGCCAATTATCTCTGATGAATATAGATGCAAAAATCCTTAATAATACATTAGCAAACCAAATTCAACAACACATTAAAAAGATTATTCATCATCTTCAAGAGGGATTCATCCCAGGGATGTAGGGGTTAACATATGCAAATCAATCAGTGTAATATAGCAATAGAACAAAGGGCAAAAACCATATATCATTTCCATTGATGCCGAAAAAGCATTTGATAAAATTCAACATTTCTTCATGATAAAAAACTTTCAAAAAACTGGGAAGGAATATACCTCAACATGATAAAAGTCATTTTTGACAGACCCACAGTTAGTCTCATACTGAATGGGGAAAAACTGAAGCCTTTCCTTTAAGATCTAAAACAAGACAAGGATGCCCACTTTCAGCAGTGTTATTCAACATAGTACTGGAAGTTCTAACTACAGCAATTAGACAAGAGAAAGAAATACAGGGCATCCAAACTAGAAAGAAAAAAGTCAGACTATCCTTGTTGCAGATGCTATGATCTTATATCTAGAGAAACCTACATTCTACCAAAAAACTATTGGAACTAATAAACAAATTCAGTAAAGTTGCAGGATACCAAATCAACATATAAAAATTAGTAGTGCATTTCTAAATGCCAACAGGAAACAATCTGGAAAAGAAACCAAGAAAGTAATACCATTTACAATACCGACAGATAAAATAAAATACTATTACCCTCAGAATACACTTAACCAAAGATGTGAAAGATCCCTACAATGAAAACTATAATATGTTGACCAAAGAAACTGAAGGGAACACACACACAAAAGAGGAAAGATATTCCATGTTCATGGACTGGAAGAAACAATATTGCTAAAATGTCCATATTATCCAAAGCAATCTATAGATTCAACACCATCTCCATCAAAATACCAATAACATTCTTCACAGAAATAGAAAAAAAAAAATCCTAAAATTTATATGGAACCACAAAAGACCCAGAATAGCCACAGCCATCCTGAGCAAAAAGAAATCACATGGAGAAATCACATGACCTGACTTCAAGTTATATTACTGAACTATAGAACCAAAACAGCATGCTATTTGCATAAAAAGATACACAGACGAGTGGAACAGAACAGAGAACCTAGAAATAAACCCACACATTTATAATAAATTTTTCTTTGACAAAAATAAGTTAGAAATCAAAGAGCAAAGGCATTTCTGGTATTATATACACTGAGAAAACTTTACCAGTGATCTGTATACCAGGTGACTGGCCATTACACTGCAACTGCTATGTATTTTATACTATTAACAACTTCCTGGTCAAGGTAGGTATGGCCCAATTATAAAATGATAATAGAGTTTTTCAGTTATTAGTTTTTTTTTTAAAATAGAGTTTCACCACATCACCCTCAGTAGAGTGCTGTAAAATCACAGCTCACAGCAACTTCAAACTCTTAGGCTTAAGTGATTCTCCTGCCTCAGCCTCCCAAGTAGCTGAGACTACAGGCACCCGCCACAATGCCTGGCTATTTTTGTTGTTGCTGCAGTTGTCATTGTTGTTTAGCTGGCCTGGGCCTGGTTGGAACCTGCCAGCCTGGGCATGTGTGGCTGGCACCCTAACCACTGAGCTATGGGCACCGAGCCAGAAGGTTAAATTATTAAATAAAAGTTGTGATGGAGAGGAGAACTAGAAAAGACATGAGAATTACACATACAGCAGCTTGATGGAACAAGGAAAAAACAGCCAGTCCAAAGGGAGAGGAGAGAGAACTGAGTATGCAGAGAGCTGAAAGTGATCATGTAAAAAGGAAAGGAAGATAGAGGCAGAGAGAGAAAAACAGTACAAGAGAGTAACTCTTGGAGCAATCCTAGGTTAACAAGGCTCAGTTCCAGTCCAAATGTTACTTTTATTATTATCCTCCACTCTTTGACATAATTTGTGTGACTATTAATAGTCAAAAGAATCAAACTAAAATACAGTCTCCTGCCTGACATTTCTTCCCCAACAGCCTGAATTTCTAAATCCACAGTCTCTTGATACATTTTCTAACTTCAGTTTTCATCACAAATGCAGAGGACAACAACACTTAGTGGTTCATGTTGTCCAGGCTGATCAGGGTCCCCCTAGGTGTCCAGAGAGTTGGCAGCAACAACCAGGTGCATCTGTTCTCTCCTCAGGTGGTCTCGCTTCCCAGTCAAGGAACCAGAAATATCGCAGGAAGGGGAGGCCCAAAGGAGAGAAAGAGCATTCAAATACCGTATTTAAAAGAGGAAGGGCTTTATTTCAGCTGGCAGAGTAGCAAGCAGACCCAGAGTCTCAAAATGGCCAAGCTCAAGAAGTAACTTTTAAAGAAGATATTTCTCATCTGGGAGCAGTGGCTCACAACTATAATCCTCACATTCTAGGAGGCCAAGGTGGGAAGATCCCTCAAGCTCAGGAGTTCTAGATGAGCCTGAACAAGAGCGAGATCCCATCTCTCCTAAAAATAGAAAAATTAGCTGGGCCGTAATTAATGATTAGTGGTGGGTGCCTGTAATCCCAGCTACTTGGGAGGCTGAGGCAGGAGGATTGCTTGAACCCAGGAGTTTCAAGTTGCTGTGAGCTAAGCTGCCACAGCACTCTAGTCTGGGCAACAGAGTGAGACTTTGTCTCTTAAAAAAAAAAGAAAAGAAAGAAAGAAAGTAAAGAAAGAGAAGAAAGGAGCTGTGCCTGTGGCTAAAGGAGTAGGGCAGCGGCCCCACATATCAGAGGTGGTGGGTTCAAACCTGGCCCCGGCCAAAAACTACAAAAAAAAGATAGAAAAAGAAAGAGAAGATATTTTTCTGTTCTACTCTTCCAAAGTTTTCTCTTAATTCAGTATTTTAATTAAAAAAAAAAAAAAGTCATTCTTGTGTTTGTTAATTAACTGAGGAGAAAGATGAGCAGAAGCATAATTAAAGCATATCCTGCAGAAATCACCTTAGAACTATGGTTTTCTCATTCATCTAACAGGATATTATACCAGATATTCTTGTTTCCAAAGAAAAAGGGAAATAAGTCAGATCCTATAAAATTCATAGGTTTTTTTTTTCTTTTTTTTTTGTTAAAAACAGTAACCAAATACAGGTAATAAATGAATCTAAAAAATGGGATTTAAATTAATGTACATTTATTTATGCTCTGGTTTTCTTTCTTTCTTTTTTTTTTTTTTTCTTTTTAGGGACAGTCTCACTCTGTCATCCAGGCAGAATTCAGTGGTGGGATGATAGCTCACTTTATTTATGCCCTGTTTTAAAGAAGCAAAATCAAAAGAAAAAGAATAGCAAGGAGTGTATTAGGTTTCACCAAAATAAACAATTCTCAATTTCAAAGAACATGCTTGGGGCTTTGAACAGCAGATACGATTTTTACTTCTGAGTCAATGCTTTCTAACATAGTTATATTTGAAGTAATTCTTCCTAAGGACAAATTCATGAAATTCATATATTCTGAATAGTCCTTAATTATCTGCCAATCAATCACAAACATATTCTGACCCTTTTCTATGTATTCAGGAGAAGACATACAGCACACAGTTGCTGTATTCAAAACTTTTGGAATTTAACTAGGGAAATAAGAAACTATGAGGAAAGAGCTTGCAATTTTTTTTTTTTTTTTTTTTTTGAACACAGAGTCTCATTCTATTGTCCCAGGCTAGAATGCCCTGGCATCACAGTGCAAAGCAACCTCAAACTCCTGGGCTCCAATAATCCTCCTGCCTCAGCCTTCCCAGTAGCAGAGACCACAGGTGCCCACCAAAATGCCTGGATAATTTTTCTATTTTCAGTAGAGACAGGGTCTCACTCTTGCCCGGGCTGGTCTCCAACTCCTGAGCTTAATTGATCTGCCTTGACCACCCAGTGTGATAGCATAAAGGTGTGAGCCACTGAACCTGGCCTAAGAGCTTGCAAATTATAAAGGACAAATAATTGTTACATTAAATAACATACATTAAAGTGCCAGAAGAATATAAAGGAAAGCTAGACCAATGTAGAAGAAAAGACCAGTTCACAGAAGCAACAATAACTAAGTATATTGCTAATATGATAGCAACAATAACTAAGTATACTGCTAATGTGACAGCAAATATCACATCTGTGATAGCAGATATTCTCAAAAGCAAATTTAAAGGGAGCAAAAACAACCCAGTTTCTATCTATGTCAGACAGAAAAACTGAATAAAGGTCACTGGGAACCCATCATACAAGCCTTTCCCTGTATGATTCATTAGAGATCAAATTCTAGCTCTTGCTGAGAATGCAAAACCACTTTTATTTTAAAAGCCATCAATAATCACAAAATGAAGATCTTCAAGATGAAATTCAATGCAAATGTAGCATGATGAAAATAAATAACAAAATTGAGTCTAACATAAATGGCCACAGTCCTCCAAAGAAAAGCTGAAACCAGTGTAAGATGATACTCTGGCTTTTCAGTTTAATGTAAAATGAAAAAACAGGTATAAGTTAATTACTTTTTAATTACCAACAACCTTTCCTTGGCAAAGCACATTTAGAGACATGTAGTATTTTTGGTTTGTTTCCTACCTACTAGTACTATGCTTTCTAACATGCTTCCATCAAGCCAATTAGTGAGAGAAAAAAAATATCTATGATCTTTAGTAAAAGAGTTGGGTGCTTAGAGTTGGGATCAAACATGAAACAGTATCTACTGAATGCATTTAGTTTCCAAGTAAACTTAATTAAAATAGAAAAAATAATAAATATTAAATAGCATTATTTAGAATTTAATTATATTTTGTCTTCTGTCATAGATAGAGGCCTGGTTCACTAGAATCAAGGCTGATGGTATCTAACTGTTATGAGGATTTACAGAAGGCAGTAAAGACAGAAGCCTATAAATGAAGGTGACTCAAAATGAGCCAGTGTTGGCAGGTGTGGGATGAAACTGTGCAGCATTCCTAAAAGGAAAATAAAGGCAAAAGTAGACAGATAAAGTAGCAAGGGGAATGTAATGTTTTCTCACTGAGCAGGCAAGTTCTCATGCTATAAAATATGAAATGAAGTAGTCAGGTAAGAGGTCTGGAGACCAAGGTCAATTGCTAAGGAGGTAAAAGAATAGTGAGGCAACGATGGATGAGACCAGAAGATGGAGAATTGAGAGAATGTTTCACAAAATTTCAAAGGTATACTTCGTATGCATTTTCCCTTTTATTAATCATTTGGAATTCTATTTCATGATACTGAGGATCATCCATTTAAAAATATTTAGTACTTTATCAAGCCAGTGCTAAAACAAAGAGAATCATCTGCATCTATAAATCTAAACCTAAAAGCTAGGGGCTGTAAATTAAAATATTTTAAGAGATTACACAGCTACTGAGTAGATTGTAACTATGTGTTTTTATCAAATTGTAAAATACATTGGTTCTTCCTAAAACTCAAAATAAATGGCAAGACTAATGCATTTTGGATATTATATAATAGATTCAAATAAATGTTAAATGTTAAAACTAAGGCATTAAAATTTCAAGAAATATTTTAAGTATATAATCTGTTAAGAGACTGTATATGACAAAGGACATAAAAACTGATGCTCAGGAAAGGGAGAAAACATCATGAAGGATTTTTGCCTAGAATCTGAACCTGAATTTGATCAAGACTAAGATCATAGAAAACTTTAGCAATGATTTTTTCAACCAGTGTGTCCTAGCACACCGGTGTGCCATGAAAGGATATTAGGTGTGGAGAATTTTAAAGATCATTAATTTATTTTTCAAAGACATTCAAAGCACAGTAAGCATATTCTTTTCTTAACTTCTTTTAATCAACATAATTTAAGTGTGCCATAGAAGTTTAACGATAGGTTCAAGTGCACTGTGAGATAAAAAAGATTGAAAAACACTGCTCTATAGGATACATAAACAGTCTAATTTCTTCAACTAATAAATTACGAGGGAGAAAAAAAAGAACCATATCAAACAAAGGTAATGTGTGAACTTCAGAACAAAATGACCTTAAAAGATAGTTATACAGCAGGGACAATTTTACAATGATCAGACAGTTGATGATGTTAAAATACTATCATTAAATATTTTTTCAGATGTGATAATGGTATTTCAGTTACATATGTAAAGAGACATCAAGTTTTTATAGATTAATAGATATCTGGAATTTGCTTCAAAATAATCTTGAGAGTAGGGAGATACAGATAAAAACAGGAAGAGCTTTGGGTCAATAACTGTTGATGTTGAGAAATATACTTTTTCTTCATACCCACATAATGAATACATTATATTCCTTTTTCTACTTTAATATATGTTTGAAATTTCCATAATAAAAAATTTAAAGGGATAAGAGTAAAAGAAAAGCCTCCATATATCAAGACAAAATTAGAAAGGATTTAGTAAAGTTGAATTAAGTTTATCTAAATCTGTGAACTTTATGAATATACATATCCTGTTGTATTCTCTTTGGCTCATAACCTTGATACCAATTGGCAGCTGTCTCCAAAGTGTATAACCATCAGATTTGGGTACCAAATTTAAAAAATAATTTGTATATTCCAAAATATTATCATCATTTCTATTCTTAACTACAGTTAATGTCCAGAAGTACCTCATACATATGAATTTTGCAACTATAATCATTTATAATCATTACAAAGTAATCATATGGTAAATAGAATTCTAGTACATGCCTTTGGAGAGAGTACCATATTTTCCTACCTATGCCATAAATTGGATGGTGAGGTCAATTTCCTCTATCTTCTGCTATACAGAATGCTACTAGCAAGAAAGACCAATTAGACAAAGGCAGCCCAGAGGCATAAAAGAAAAACAAACAAAAAGAACTGGCAGTTGTTAGTATACCAGTGCCATCAAAATAAAAATGAACTTAAATAACTTAAAGTATTCATTGAGCAAATGCTCACATACTTAGAACCAGGAACTATTACTAGTGACTAAAGAATATCTGACCGTATCTCATTAATGGAGTATATTCAAAGAATAGTCACCCTAGACAACTCTAATGTTAAATTTTACAATCCAACTAGTAGTGTTATGAGCACAATTATTTTCATGGTTTTTAAAAAACTATTTGATAAAGCTATTTAGTTTTCATCAAAATCTTCAATTAGAAGGATAAGAGTATTGCTTTTAAATTACAAAAGACATACAGTTTAGGTAAAACATTAAAAACTGATTTTTTAAAAAGTAATCTTTTACAAATACTAAAGTATATCAAGACTGTAGATTTAGCCCATTTCCTTTCAGAAAATGACTTACTTCTCTTTTACACTAGAAAAATAAGATCTTTCTGAGCATCATGTAAGAGAGAATGATCATGCTGAAAATCTGTCCTCTGCAAAGATTCTTACACAAAACAACAATCACTGGAGTCATCTGGGCAGCAGGACTCTCCATGATGGTAGTTAGTTCTGTTTCTGTTCTTTTCTGAATTTCTCTTCAGAGGTCATTCAGCTTCAATTCTAAAATGAAGACGATTTTCTACTCCATTGTTTTTATGCTCCAAATAGGCTAACATGAACTATCATATTTTGACCAATTTTTAAAGTAAGACATGCAGAGATGTCCAACCTTTTGGCATCTCTGCACCACACCCCCCAAGAGCTTTTGGGGCCACATGTTATATAAACAAACAGTAATAAAAGCCTATGAGCAAAAAAAAAAAAAAAAAAATAGGTCTATGCCTCATTTTCATGATATCCACTATCACAGATAAGCAAAAAAGTCCTCAAATAATCCACAAGTGGCCCACAGGCTGCGAGTTGGATACCCCAGGGAAACTTGAAGATATTGCTGCCTTTTTCTATCACAAGATTATGCTACCCATTTGAATGTCTCCATAACACTCACAGCAATCCCCATATTCAACGTGGTTCTAAAGGAAGTGTTCCAGTGTTGCCAGTAACTTTTACCTGATATGACACAACAAAAAATTATGAGTGAAAAAAGCACTATGTAGGAAGTGTTACTAAAAATAAAACAATCATTCTCAGTGAAGTAAGTACATATGCTGTTGTAAACATTAGTAATAACACTCAATTCATTGAACCAAATTACTATAGAGATGGTAAATATTAGAATATAGTTGTGCTAGCTAGAAGAGAAACATGACTCAAAATGTAGAATGCTACACCCATAGTCCACATAATTTGGAACTTAGACATGAAGTACAACAAAGGGGCTATAAACAATGATAAGTAAGGATATGATTCAAAATAACCAAAAGAGTGGAACTGGAATGTCCCTAACACAAAGAAATGTTAAAAGCCCGAGGCGATGGACACCCCAATTATTCTGATTTGATTAATTCACATTGTATGCCTGTATCAAAACAATACATCTATTCTATAAAAATGTGCAACTCTTATGTACCCAAAATAATTTTTTTTAAAAAAAGGAACTACCAGACTATCAATGAGTATCAATGATTGGGATTTATGGTTTTAAACTAGTGACTATCTGAAAAAAGTGAATAAAAATTTCACACGGTATTTTAAAAGTACTAAGATAATGATTCTAAAGAAATACAAAAAGGATGAGCATATATACAAAATCAGGTAGTACTAAAATAAGTAGCAAAAGAAAAAATATGAATTTAGAAACCCCCCAAAGAATAATTAAAATGAAAAGGAATCCTGGTTACAATGATACCAGATAAGCTTTATAAAGAATGAATCTTTTCAGGTCCCGCCCCTCCAGGAAGGGGAGGAGATGCAGGGAGCCCGCCGGGGAGGCCGAGTGAGCCCCGACTTGGGACCCAGGTACATGAAGTGAATGCCCCCGAGGAGGACTTGGGTGCAGAGCCAGGTGCGAAGGTCTTAAGTCAGAGTACCAGCCTTGGGGACCCTGGACCACTATCATGGAGACTGAGAGTGAGCAGAACTCCAACTCCACCAATGGGAGTTCTAGCTCAGGGGGCAGCTCTCAGCCCCAGATAGCTCAAATGTCACTGTATGAACCACAAGCAGTGCAGGCTCTGCAGGCACTGCAGCGACAGCCCAGTGCAGCTCAGTTTTTCCACCAGTTAATGCTCCAGCAGCAGCTCAGTAATGCCCTGTTGCATAGCCTGGCTGCTGTCCAGCAGGCTACAATTGCTGCCAGTCGTCAGGCAAGCTCCCCAAACACCAGCACTAGCCAGCAGCAGCCTGCCAGTACCCAGGCCTCTATCAATCTGGCCACTACGTCGGCTGCCCAGCTCATCAGCCAATCCCAGAGTGTGAGCTCTCCCAGTGCCACTACCATGACCCAATCTGTGCTACTGGAGAACACCACTTCCCCACCCCTCAACCAGTCCCAGGCCCAGATGTATATACGGCCACAGCTGGGAAACCTATTGCAGGTAAACCGAACCCTGGGCCGGAATGTGCCTCTAGCCTCCCAACTCATTCTGATGCCCAATGGGGCAGTGGCTGCAGTCCAGCAGGAGGTACCATCTGTTCAGTCTCCTGGATTTCATGCAGATGCAGATCAGGTGCAGCACTTGGCAGTGAGGAACCAACAAGCCTCAGCCTAAGGGTCCCAAAGGCAAGGCTCCACTCAGAAGGCCATTCCTCCTGGAGTCTCTCCTGTCTCTAGCCTCTCCCAGGCCTCTTCTGGGGCCTAGGCCAGTCTCTCAACCCTACTCAAGCTGGTGGAGGCAGTGGGAATAGCATCCCGGGGTCCCTGCGTTCAGGTGGAGGTGGCCAGGCCCCTGGGGGTTTGGATCAATTACCTTCCTCAGGAAAGGGTGGTGGGAGCTGTCCTAGGAAGGGTACGGGAGTAGTGCAGCCCCTGCCCGCAGCCCAAACAGTGACAGTGAGCCAGGGCAGCCAGACAGAGGCAGATTGTGCAGCAGCGAAGAAGGCAGAAGCAGATGGGACTGGTCAGGAGAACGTGGGCATGAACCTGACATGGACAGCCACTCCTGCGCCCAGCCAGACGCTTATTAGCTCAGCCACCTACACACAGATCCAACCCCATTCATTGATACAGCAAAAGCAACAGATCCACCTCCAGCAGAAACAGGTGGTGATTCAGCAGCAGATTGCCATCCATCACCAACAGCAGTTACAGCATCGTCAGTCTCAGCTCCTCCACACAGCTACACAACTCCAGCTGGCCCAACAGCAGCAAGCCACAACCCTCACTGCCCCTCAGTCACCACAAGTCAGACCTACTCAGCAAGTCCCACTCTCCCAGTCCCAGCAGCAAGCCCAAACCCTGGTGGTTCAACCCATGCTTCAATCTTCACCTGTCCCTTCCACCTGACCCACCCCCAAGGCACCAATTCCTATTAATCTAAACCACCTGTAGCACCCATCAAGCCTCCTCAATTAGAAGCCGCTAAGATGTCAGCTACCCAGCAACCACCACTCCACATCCCTGTGCAAGTTGTAGGTACCTGACAACCAGGTGCAGCCCAGGCACAGGCTTTGGGGTTGGCACAGCTGGCAGCTGCTGTCCCTACTTCCTGGGGGATGCCAGGTTCAGTGCAGCCTGGTCAGGCCCATTTGGCCTCCTCCCCACCTTCATCCCAGGCTCCTGGTGCTCTGCAGGAGTGCCCTCCTGCACTGGCCCCTGGGATGACCCTTGCTCCTGTGCAGGGGACAGCACATGTAGTAAAGAGTGGAACTACCACCTCCTCACCTTATTGTAGCCCAGGTCCCTGCTGCCGGGTAAACCCCAGACATTGGCTGTCAAACGTAAAGCTGAGTCTGAGGAGAACAGAGATGAGGTCTCCACATTGAGTTCAATACTTCCTGCCAAGGCATCTCCAGTAGCAGAGAGCCCAAAGGTCATGGATAAGAAGAGCAGTCTTGGAGACAAAGCTGAACCAGTGGCCAATGTGAATACTAATACCCCAAGCAGTGAACTAGTAGCCTTGACCCCTGCCCCATCAGCTCCTACATTAGCCATGGTGTCCAGACAAATGAGTGACTCAAAACCCCCACAGGCCATTGTGAAACGCCAGATTCTCACCCACATCATTGAAGGCTTTGTTATCCAGGAAGGAGCAGAACCTTTCCCGGAGAGGTGTTCTCAGTTACTGAAGGAATCTGAGAAGCCACTACAGGCTGGCCTTCCAACAGGGCTGAATGAAAATCAATCAGGTGGCCCCTTGGGGGGAGACAGCCCATCTGCTGAGTTAAAGAAGGCAAATCTCCTCATGTGCGAGTACTGTGGGAAGTACACTCCTGCAGAGCAGTTTCGTGGCTCCAAGAGGTTCTGCTCCATGATTTGTGCTAAGAGGTACAATGTGAGTTGTAGCCATCAGTTCCGGCTGAAGAGGTAAAAAATGAAAGCGTTTCAAGAAGCCAACTATGCCCGCGTTCACAGGCGTGGACCCCACCGCAGCTCCTCTGACATTGCCCGTGCTAACATTAAGGGCAAATGCTACCAGGGTCAAGAAGACTCTAGCCAGGGTTCAGATAATTCCACTTATGATGAAGCACTCTCTCCAACATCTCCTGGGCCTTTATCAGTAAGAACTGGGCATGGAGAACATGACCTAGGTAATCCCAATATGGCTCCACTACATTGGAATTGCATGGCATCAACCCTGTGTTCCTGTCTTGTTATCCCAGCCGTTGGAGTGTAGAGGAGGTGTATGAGTTTATCGCATCTCTTCAAGGCTGCCAAGAGATTGCAGAGGAGTTTTGTTCCCAGGAGATAGATGGACAGGCCCTTTTATAACTTAAAGAAGAACATGTTATGAGTGCCATGAACATCAAGCTGGGCCCTGCCCTCAAGATCTGTGCTAAAGATAAATGTCCTCAAGGAGACCTAAGGTGGCTTTCTTGCACAAACCAGCCGAAGGCAGATACTCTCCACTGTCCAGGTTATAACCTGGTACCAGCAGACTTTGCAGGGAAGAAAGAGCTGTTTCAATCATGTAACCTTCTGTAGGGGGATTACTGAGACCGGAAAAAGAAAAGTAAGAACTGGTTGCTGGTGCCACATGGTGGCAGCTTTGACATTTTCTCTGGGTTCTGTTTTATTTTTAAAGTTCTTTACAATTCTCACCATTCCCACCTACCTTAATCCAATCTCTGTAAAAGAAGCAGTCTAGAGAACTAGGACTGCTCAGCCTTATCCTGGAGTGGAACTTAGCCCAAGTTCTTCAAAAGGAGGAATTACATAGTATGGGAAGGCAAGGAAATGGGTGGAATGTAGGTTTGCCTTCCCAGTGGGAGAGGTAGGGGTTTTTTCTAGCTTGTGTGATACAAGTAGCAAAATCTGATACCTCCTCTTCCCTCTGGATTGTCCCACCGTAGCTGTGGCTCAGAGCTTTTTCTTTGTTGTCACTTATTCCCTTAGTATTGGGTATTTTCTCCTGCATCCACAGCAGGATTCCCGGCCAGTGTAGAGACGTGGTTGGCATCTTTCTGATTTGCTGCAGGGACTAAAAGTGTTTGACTGGCAAATAAAAAAAAAAGGACGAATCTTTTCAACCACTTAGGTGCCATCTGTTAAATACAGGAAGCAATATATTTATATACATATCTTATATAGATATTTATATACACACTATATATTAAGTTTCCCAAGTGGTGGGGACCACAGGCATGGGCCACCATGCCAGGCTAATTTTTTTTATTTTTTATAGACACAGGGTCTCATTCCTTTTCAGGCTGGTCTCAAACTCCCAACCACAGATGATTCTCCTGCTTCTGCCTCCTGCTAAGATTACAGGCATGAGCCACCATGCCCAGCACCCTGTACCTTTTTAACAATGGAATCTACCTAAGAGAAAACAGCAGCCCTGTATCAAGGAGCCTGGTGTACTCCAAGAAAGGATAGCCTTGGATGGCTAAACACAAGAGAGGTTACTGATTACACCACAACAGGTTGCAGGATTGCTGAGTTATAGGTTGCTGAGTTATGACATAAAGTCTTACTGAAGTCAGGCCTGTGTCTGAATCTACCTCTACTAGCTGTGTGGCAACTTACTGCACTTCTCCACTTCCCGGTTTTCCTAAGTGCAAAGTAAGGATAAGAACAGTGTATCTTCACTTGTCTTTTACTTGCCAGACAGAAAGCAAATGATATTAATATTTTTATTTATATTTTTATTTTAATTATTATTGACTTAGCACCCCTCCTATACTTTTTGTCTTTACGGCTGAGTTCATTAAAAAGCTCAAGATTGCACGAGAAACAGGAACATTCTCGTTTGCTCAGAAAGGACAGAACTAAAGGAACATATAATAATAGTAATGACTGCTTATTGTTAACTACATACACATGTATGTGTCAATTATTTTGAATTTTTAAACCTCGGCTAGGAGAAAAAGAAATTATAGGTCTAAATGGTATTAGATAAATTTGGGCAGAAATGAATTTCATATGGCAAATAGTCTGAATTTCTAAAATACTGTGCTAAGGTAATTTACGTTAATTATATATAGTCACTTTACATTACATATTTGCAAGAGCCTATAAACAAAGAACACTCTTAAGAGACTAGAGAGGAGAAGAAAGGTCTTGTTTAACTTTTAAATTATGTAGGCCCTGGCTGGGTGCCCGAAGCTGAATGGTTAGGGCACTGGCCACATGCACTGGGGCTGGTGGGTTCAAACTTGGCCCAGGCCTGCTAAACAACAATGACAACTGCAACAAAAAAATAGCCAGGCATTGTGGCAGTGCCTGTAGTCCCAGCTACTTGGGAAGCTGAGGCAAGAAGATCGTTTAAGCCCAAGAGTTTGAGATTGTTGTGAGCTGTGACACCACGGCATTCTACCGAGGGTGACACAGTGAGATTCTGTCTCAAAAAAAAAAAAAAAAAAAATTCTATGTAGGCCCTAAAAAGGAAGATCTTCAGAGGTATTCATAAATAACTACTTGGCTCAGTGCCCGTAGCTCAGTGAGTAGGGAGCCAGTCACATACACTGAAGGTGGTGGGTTTGAGTCCAGCCCAGGCCTGCTAAAACAACAATGACAACTACAAACAAAAAATAGCCAGGCAGCTCAGCCCCCATAGTTCACGCAGCTAAGGCTCCAGCCACATACACTAGAGCTGGTGGGTTCAAATCCAGCCTGGCCCTGCCAATGACAACTAAAACCAAAAACTAGCCAGGTGTTGTGGTGGGTGCCTGTAGTCCCAGCTACCAGGGAGGCTGAGGCAAGAGAATCGCTTAAGCCCAAGAGTTTGAGGTTGCTGTGAGCCATGACGTTGACACAGTGAGACTGTCTCAAAAAAAAAACAACAACAACAACAAAAAACTTCAAAGTTCTTCCTGACAGATTAGATAAAAAAAAAAAAAAAAAAAAAAAATCCAGTATAACTTCCCTGGAAAGTAAAGGATGCATAGATAGCATAAGATATATATAGATAGCATACTATATATACATAGGATAGAGAGAATATATATATATTTTCTATATATATATATATATATATATGATATAGGATATATATATATCAGCAAAGGATGTATATGTAACATACTAATCTACAGAGTACAATCAGAAACCTTATAAAGGAATTTACTAGGCCAGTAGTTAACACTTTAACATCTATGGGCATTTCCTTTAGTTGAAAAAGAGCCCAAAGTGAGCTTTACTTTTTGCAGAGTACAAACAAAAATGTAGTCCCCTCCTTATCTATGATTTCGCTTTCTAGTTGCAGTTACCCACAGTCAACCACAGTCTGAAAATAGGTGAGTCCAGTACAATAAGATACTTTGAGAGAAAAAGACCATAATTACGTAACTTTTATTAGAGTATACTGTTGTACTTTCTCTCTTTTATTATTAGTTATTGTTGTTAATCTCTTGCCATACCTAATTTATAAATTAAACTTCATCACATGTATGTCTGTATAGAAAAAAACAATAGTATATATGGGTGGCCACAAAGTTCGTGTGTGCACTATTTTAAATTGCATACGAACTTTATGGCCACCCGTATTTAGGGTTCAGTACAATTGCTGGTTTCAGACATCCACTGTGAGTCTTAGAATGTATCTTCCATCAGATAAGGGGGAACTTCTGTAAAATAGTGCCTCCAGTAGATTTAAGTCCAAACAAAGTGTGATGATTTCTTCTACAACTTCACAACATAAACATTACTAATTATAGGATAGAACAAAGCATTTTATGATTTGAGAAAAAAGTGAGATAAATTATTCATAAATTTGAAAATCTCAGTGAAATGGTAGTCTTTACTTTATAGAATGTTGTCCAAGAACCCAGAAAGAACCTGAAAACATTACCAACAAGTTTAATTCCAAACTTCATTCAATTTCTCTCTTTCTTTTTTTTTTTTTTTTGCAGTTTTTTTGGCCAGGGCTGGGTTGGAACCCACTACCTCTGGCACATGGGGCCGGCGCCTTACTCCTTTAAGCCACAGGTGCTGCCCTTCATTCAATTTCTTAATCTACCTAATACAGTAGAGTATTTTCTTGGACACATGCCAAAAATGAATTACTCAAGCCCTCTAGTCCTTTGTATGATATTTCAAAACAAAAGCAAAAAGAAAATTGACATAAAAAGTGATTAAAACAAAGCAATAAAGAAAACGCAATTACTACTTTGAAGCTTAGAATGATTTTAGTTTCTTTCTTTCTCTTTTTTTTTTTTTGAGACAGAGTCTCACTGTTGCCCTTGGTAGAGTACTATGGCCTCCCGAGTAACTGAGACTACAGGCACCTGCCAACACCTGGCTATTTTTTGGTTGTAGTTGTTGTTGTTCAGCAGGCCCAGGCTGGGTTAGAACTCGCCACCTCTGGTGTATGTGGCTAACGCCCTAGGCGCTGAGCTACAGGTGCTGAGCCACAGTGACATTTTAGGAAAAGGAAAACAAGGCATAATCACTGCAGATAATTTGGAAACTACTAAAAAGTATAAAGAAGAAAAATTACAGATATCTCCATAACCCAGAAATAACCACTGTGAACATCTTACATGTTTTTTCTTTTGGTATTTTTTCCTATACAAGTACATGTGTTTATAAAATGGATTATGATGGTTAAACAACATGGTAAATGTATTAAAATTTTTTAAAATAACAATTTTGTTATATGCATTTTACCACAACAATTTTTTTAAGTTTATATTATGTTACACATACAAGTCTACATCTTGTTTTTCTCTCCACTGAACATTATTTCATAAACATTTCCCAGCATTAAATGTTCTATAAAAACACTGCTTTTTTTTTTTTAAATGACTACGGGATATTCCAGAGTGGATATAACCATTTATGTAGTGTTTTCCCATTATTTCCATCTCTTCCATTTATTCCCATTTTACTGGATATTCATTTGTTCAGTTTTCTATCACACAAACCCTATAAGAAATATTTGCATAATTTCAGGTTGTTTCCTTAAGCTAAATCCCTATGAGTACCTCTTCTTCCCCACAATATACACACTCAATTGTTCTATTTTAGACTTTTGGGGGTAATGAAAGTTTACATACACTGTTAAAGGCCACTCCCCCCCCTTTATTCCATTGTTCTCTTTCCATTCCTCAGAGGTACCTACTATTATGAATTTTATGTTTACATTTCCAAGTATATTTTTAAAATGATCTGGATTTTCTTTAAAATTTCATTTAAATGGTATCTGTGAAGTACATTTACTCCCCTTTACTAGTTAGGAACCAAACTTTCAGCTATCAGCTATTTGGAGTCTAAAAAGCCTCCGGCTTTAGCCCCGTTCATCACTTCACTCTGAGATTCTGTATCAGATTCACAGACATGTTATCCTTTCTTAACATGGCTAAGATCTTGGAGTTGGAGTTTCTATATGTTTTTTGATTTTTGTTTTCTTTTGTGTGTGTGTGTGTTGTTTTTCTTTTTTTTTTTTTGAGACAGAGTCTCACTTTGTTGCCCTGGTAGAGTGCCATGGTGTCATAGTTCATAGCAACCTCAAACTCCTGTGCCCACCACAACACCCAGCTAGTTTTTCTATTTTTAGTAGAGATGGGGTCTCACTCTGGCTCAGGCTGGTCTTTAACTCCTAAGCTCAAGCAATCCACCTGCCTCAGCCTCCCAGAGTACTAAGATTACAGGTGTGAGCTACTGCACATGACCCCAGACCTGAATTTTAACCAAGGAATTACTAATGTGTGCCCAGGTGAATTTTAGAAATTTTAGAATTGGTATGACTTAATGATACATTTGTGCCAACATTTTCCCTTTTGAATAACAGTGCCTATAGTGATTATGATATGCATGCCCAACCACCGCATCTTGTGGGGGTGGGGTGAGGTGGGGTGAGGGTGAAGGGAGTTGGGGGAGGTGGGGTGCAGACAATTTGCCTCTTAAGTTTCACAGGTCTTCAGATAGAGATGTACTCAAGGAGCTAAAATTAAGGAACTACATCTGAGAAGCCTTATCTAAAACTGACCTAATTTAAATAAGAACATACTGGATTGTAAACTAATGTTGTAAAGGAACGACTTTTGTAGGATACTGGTAGAGGGTGAGTATAATTTGTATTTGGGATGAATATAAATAATTAATGGCCACAGCGTGTATTGTAGAGATTTAAAACATGTTTAAGATTGGGTGTGGTGACTCTTTGGGAAGCCACTGCAGGAAGATCACTTGAGGCCAGGAGCTCAACACCAATCTGGGCAACATGATAAGAGCCCATCACCACAAAAACTTAAATTATCTGGGCATTGTGGTGCACACCTGTATATCCCCAAATTTTTAAAAATATGTTCACAAATTCTTGGATACTTCCTTCAAAAGATTGAGCAATTTCTCTTCCTTCTGAGTGTGAGCTTAACTTAGTTCTTATAAATTTGGACTTTTATTATGATTCATCTTTAAAATTTTTGTTTCAACTAATTACTTTGTTCAAAATAACTATAGATGGCTCGGCACCTGTAGCTCAACAGTTAGGGCGCCATTCACACACACCAGAGCTGGCAGGTTCGAATTCAGCCCAGGCCTGCCAAACAACAATGACAACTATAACCAAAAAATAGCTTGGCATTGTGGCAGGCACCTGTAGTCCTAGCTACTTGGGAGGCTGAGGCAAAAGAATCACGTAAGCCTAAGAGTTTGAGGTTGCTGTGAGCCGTGATGCTACAGCACTCTACCCAGGGCAACAGCTTGAGACTCTGTCTCAAAAAAAAAAAAAAAAAAAAAAGACTATAAAAGTCATTTTACAATGCATACACATATCAAAACATGAAGTTTTATACCTTAAATATGTACAAGTTTTATTTGTCAACTGTACCACAATAAAGCTTAAAAATACAATTCTCATGCTCATGAAAAACAAAGAAACATATCTGATGAGATTGGCGAAACATGACAAGTAAAAGCAGTTTAGTTAGTTTAATTAGCAATTTAGTGGTACTTTGGATTAGACCTGTGAACAGAAAAGGAATATGAATAGAAAAACTGGTGAAATATAAATAAAATGCAGAATTTAGTTAGTTACAAAGTAGCAAATGTACGATTTATATCATACTTATTTTATTCACCCAGAATGAAATGCCTTAATTACTTTGGGGAACTGCTCCTCACTTATTACCTGGGTCAAAAGACTGGGCAAATCTATCCTGATTCCAGTAAACTTAAACTACGCTAATTGTAGCAAACAATTACTTCTCTGTGAGTAGCCCTATGACCTGAGCAGGGAAAATAGTACTCTACCTTTGGCCAGGCATGGTGGCTCAGGCCTATAATCCTAGGAGGATTAGAGAGACCAAGGCAGGTAAACTGCCTGAGCTCAGGAGTTTGAGACCAACCTGAGCAAGAACAATACCCCATCTCCACCAAAAACAGAAAAACTGGCTGGGTGTTGTAGCAGGTGCCTCTACTCCTAGCTACTCAGGAGGTTGAGGCAAGAGGATCCCCTGAGCTCAGGAGTTTGAGGTTGCTGTGAGCTATGATGGCATGGCACTCTACCCCAGGTGACAGAGTGACAGTCTGTCTAAAAAAGACAATGACTCTATTTTTTTTTTTTTCTAATTAGAGACATAGTCTCACTTTGTAGCACTTGATAGAATGGTGTGGTGTCATTGTCTCACAGCAACCTCCAGCTCCTGGGCTTAGGCAATTCTCTTGCCTCAGCCTCCCGAGCAGCTGGGACCACAGGTGCCCACCACAATGCCCGATTATCTTTTTGTTGCAGTTTGGCCAGGGCCAGGTTCGAACCTGCCACCCTTGGTAGATGGGGCCAGCAGCCTACTCACTGAGCCACAGATGCTGCCCCACGGTTCTATCTTTAATCAATATATAAATACTGGGAAGACAGAAACACCTGTAGAGATAAGTCTGAGCCTACTAGACCTCATCTTAACATGAACACAGCCCGACACAGTTAAGAGATATCTGAAACCAGAAATCACATTTGGGCTCCATAAGTATGTAACCCATTATTCTCCTTTTTTTAGTTAATTAAGTTAGTTTGACACTAATACAGGTTTTTTGTTTTCTAAATCTAATTGTATTAAAAGCTAAAGAAAGGCTCAAAATGTCCTGGGAATTCATGACAGAAGTATTCAGTAACATGGGCTTTGAAGAAGTGCAAGGATTCCATCAAGTAAAAATAGAGATGGATTGTTGTGACCACATAAATGATCATGCAAGACACGGATTGACAGTACACGCTGCAAGAGGTGAAGCTAACCATAGGTGCAGGATAGCCCTGAGCACTTCTCACAGAGTCTTTTTTATTGAGAAGATACATAACGGGCAGAAAGATTACTAAGCAAAGACAAGCAGGAGCTGGGTGCTCAGGGAAATGATCTTATAGGTGCCAAGAGAGTATGTACTCAAGGAAATGATCTTCAAGGGTGGTAAGGGAAATGATCTCTTAAATACTACATGCAATTTTTCTCCACTAATCCTTAAAGGAACTGCCATAAAATGCTTAATGTTTAACCTTAGCCTTATTACTACAGGACTGAACTTTGCTCCTCCAGGATTACTGAGTTACTTGGTGGCTTGCCTTCCAAGTCACGAGAGATTTCCAGGCTTGCCAGGAGAATGTCTTGTTCTCAGTAAGTCCTCAGATGAGTTATGAGATTGGTGACTGTTGTAGTAAGTATAATGTTTAATTCTCTACAATGTATAAAGAATAATCCATGTAGCAATAGGAAAGAATATGGCATGTATGGAAAATGCATTCAAGCTTGGTTGTATAGTATGATATAAACAAATAAGGCATCATGGAATCCTTAAATGATATTTCTACAAGACAAGGCTGTTTTCCCTAGACTAAGAAAGTACATATGTGTGAGAGGGGGCAGGTAACACAGGATGAAAGATCAAATTCATTTTCTGATCAATACTGTTTGGATGTCACCATTCAATTAACTATGTATGCACTTGTTAGCTTTATTATCATAATTCAGTTCAGACTTTTCTACTGTATCCACAAGACTATTAGATGACTTATTAAAAATCAAATATACTGAGCTGGGTGCGGTGGCTCACACATGTACTCCCAGCACTTAGGAAGCAAGGCGGGTGGCTTGCCTGAGCTCACAGGTTTAAGACTAGCCTGAGCCAGAGTGAGACCTCATCTCTAAAAATAGCTGGGCATTGTGGCGGGCACTTGTTGTCCCAGCTACTTGGAAGGTTGAGGCAAGAGAACTGCTTGAGCCCAAGAGTTAGAGGTTGCTGTGAGCAATGACGCCATAGCACTCTACCAGGGCAAGAAAGTGAGACTCAGTTTAAAAAAAAAAATCAGATATACTTCCTCTCTCTGTTGTTAACTTTTTTTATTTTTGAGACAGAGTCTCACTATGTCACCCTTGGTAGAGTACTGTGGTGTCATAGCAACCTCAAACTCTTGGGCTCATGGCTCAGCGCCTATGGCTTAATTGGCTAAGGTGCCAGCCACATATACCTGAGCTGGTGGGTTTGAATCCAGCCCAGTCCGCCAAACAACAATGACAGCTACAACCAAAAAATAGCCGGGCATTGTGGCAGGTACCTATAGTCCCAGCTACTTGGGAGGCAGAGGCAAGAGAATCGCTTGAGCCCAGGAGTTGGAGGTTGCTGTGAGGTGTGATGCCATGGAACTCTACCCAGGGGCGACAAGTTGAGGCTCTGTCTCAAAAAAAGAAAAACTCTTGGGCTCAAGCTGCTTCAGCCTCCCAAGTAGCTAGGACTACAGGGGCCCAGCCACTATGCCCAGCTATTCTTTTTGTTGCAGATGTCATTGTTGTTTAGCTGGCCCAGGATGGGTTCAAACCCACCAGCCTGGGTGTATGTAGCCAGCACCCTACCCACTGAGCTATGGGGACAGCCTGTTGTTAACTTCTAATCAACTTAGGTTAATAATCCTGCTAATAAAGAAGAAATTCAGCTGGCTGGGCACCTGTAGCTCAGCAACTAGGGGGCCAGCCACGTGCACCAGAGCTGGAGAGTTTGAACCCAGCCTGGGCCTGCCAAACAATGACAATTACAACAAAAAAAAAGCTGGGTGTTGTTATAGGCGCCTGTAGTCCCAGCTACTTGGGAGGCTGAGGCAAGAGAATCGCTTGAGCCCAAGAGTTTGAGGTTGCTGTGATGTCACAGCACTGTACTAAGGGTGATATAGTGAGATTGTCTCAAAAAAATAAAAGGAGCAGCAGCAGAAATTCAGCTTATACATCAGTTAATCTGAGCAGGTTCCTAGTGACTATCATTCACTATTGCCACCTACATCTTGGGTGATAGTACTGAGCTCTCTTAATTAATTGTACACCAAGTTATCTAGAAAGTTTAAAAACACGATAAGCTGAAAACTTAGCTTCCAGGCCAGAAGTTCCACTTTGTTTCCATAGCAGGATAACTAATTTTTTAAAAATTCATACAAAATGTTAACAATGGCCTTGCAGGGCAGTGCCTGTGGCTCAGTGAGTAGGGCGCTAGCCCCATATACCGAGGGTGGCAGATTCAAACCCAGCCCCGGCCAAACTGCAACAAAAAATAGTCGGTTGTTGTGGCGGGCGCCCGTAGTCCCAACTACTTAAGAGGCTGAAGTAAGAGAATTGCCTAAGCCTAAGAGCTGGAGGTTGCTGTGAGCTGTGATGCCACAGCACTCTACTGAGGGCAATTAAGTGAGACTCTGTCTCTAAAAAAAAAAAAGAAAGAAAGAAAAGAAAAAAACAATGGCCTTGCACAGCATATAGAAAAATTAACTCAAAATGAGTCAAAGACCTAAACCTAAGAGCTAAAACTATAAAACACAGAGGAAAAGTTTCATGACTTAAATTTGGCAATAATTTCTTGGATATAATACTAAAAGCATAGGCAACAGAAAGAAAAATAAACTGGAAAACATCAAAATTAAGAACTTTTGGACATAAAAGAACCCTGTCTGGTGAGTAAAACACAACTCACTACAACTCAACATCAACCAAAAAAAATCTGATTAAAGAATAGGCAAAAGACTTGAATAGACATTTCTCTAAAGAAAATATAAAAATGGCCAATAAGCTGATAAAACATACTCATTACAACTATTCATTAAGGAATTCAACTCAAACTGCAATGACATACCACTTTATATCCTCTAGGATGGCAATTATTTAAAAAAAAAAAAAAAACAAACAGAAAATAACTAGTGTTAATGAGGATGTACAGATATTAAAAGCTTCAGGCACTGCTGGAGAAGATAAAATGATACCACCTCTGTGGAAAACAATTTGGCAGTTCTTTAAAAAGTTAAACATAGAATAATCATATGACCACTAAGCCCACTTATAGATACATACCCAACATAATTAAAAGTAGAAACTCAAATAAATATTTATACTCCCACCTTCTTTGCAGCATCATTCACACCAGGCAAAGGTGGAAACTATCCAACAGATAAATGAATGAACAAAATATAGTATATTCATACAACAGAATATTATTCAGTCTTAAAAAAGAATGAAATAGGGCAGTGCCCATAGCACAGTGGTAGTGGCGCCGACACATGCACCAAAGGTGGTGGGTTTGAACCCTCACTGGGCCAGCTAAACATCAATGACAACTCCAACCCAAAAATAGCCGGGTGTTGTGCAGGCACTTATGGTCCCACTACTTTGGAGGCTGAGGCAAGAGAATCGCTTAAACCCAAAGAGTTTGTGGTTGCTGTGAGCTCTGACTCCACAGCACTCTACCAAGAGCAACACAGTGAGACTCTTTCTCTAAATAAATAAATAAATAAACAAATAAAGAAGAAAAAAAAAAGAATCAAATTCTGATACATGCTACAACAAGAATGAACCTTGAAGTCACTACATTAAGTAACAGACCAGATATAGTCTGGGTTACAGAGTACCCGCCTATAATCCCAGCACTTTGGGAGGCCAAGACAGGAGGATCCCTTAAACTCAGGAGTTCAAGACCATCCTGAGCAAGAACAAGACCAGGTCTCTACTAAGAATAGAAAAATTAGCCAGGTGTTGTGGCAGGTGCCTGTCATCCCAGCTATTCAGGAGGCTGAGCAGGAGGATTGCTTAAACCCACGAGTTTGAGGTTGCTGTGAGCCAGGCTGATGCCACAGCACCCTACCCTGGGCAACAAAGTAAGACTCTGTCTCCAAAAATAAATAAATAAATAACCAGACACAAAGGACAAATATTGTATGCTTCTATTTATATGAGGTACCTAGAACAGACAAATGCAAAGAGACAGAAAGCAGAACAGAGGTTACCGGGGGCTGGAAAGAGGTGGCAAAGGGGAGTTACTATTTAATGATTGTTGAATTTCTGTTTGGGATAATGAAAAAGTTCTATAAATAGATAGAAGAGTACTTAATACCACTACATACACACATAAAAATGGTTAAAATGGTAAATTTTACATTATGTGTATTTTGCCACAATTTTTTAAAAAAGTACTAAGAATGGGCTTGAGCCAGAGAGGCCTTCTACATTTATCTTGGCAGTAGAGCCACGGCATACATGGAATGAAGCCCATTGCCAACCAGCTAGTACACACAAATTAGACAAACATAAGCAGTTCAACATTGCTGGGCAGGATACACTGTTACCCCGATTAGGACAAGGAACTTAACATCCAAGAATTGCTTCCAAGTCCTCTTAAGGCTTGGTTTCCTGGCTCCCTCTCAAGCACCCCATCTGTCCACAAGAATAGAAACAGACAGCCTGAATGGCTGAAAGAAGTCCGACACCAGAGGCTGCATGCCGACAGGCTACTAGCCAGAGTCTGAGAACTTTAGCAGTGCCAATCAATGCCTTGTTCTCAAAGGGTCAGTGAGTTTGCAATGACATTTATCTCTCTCTCCCCTCTTTAAATCTTTTTATTGAAGTATAATATACGTATAGGAAGGACACATCATAAGAAACAATGAGTTTTTAAGCCTTTAAGGAAAAATTTAAGTTTAGTAATTTCAAATGCATGTCTTTATAAACATGGAGTTTAAAAGTAAAATTGCTTCAGCACAAACAGCAGTTTTTAAACTGCCAAATGCTAAATAAATTCTTTTCATTTATTTTTTCCCCAAGTGGAGGGGCTAATTATAGCTATCAAAAAACTTAAGGTGAATATTATATGGTCAAATTAGCAATTTGGTGGTTTAACAATAACTACCAAATTTTTTTCAGAACTCAGTCTATAGGATTACCAATTTATACTAACATATTCATGCAAGAAAAAAATAAGGAATTATTCCCAATTCCTCACTTTCTCTCATTCCCTACATCCCTTCCAAGTTATCTCAAAGCAACTAATCTATATTCATATATATATCCTCTATCTGCTCACTTGCCTTCACTTTGACAGTTAAAATTATCTCCAACTTCCTTGAAATTAGTATTTCACTTGGACCACAGTACCAGCCCCCCAAGTAGTCTCCTAGTTACACTACTCCCAAAAATATCGACTTCTATTGTTATCCTTGGGTTTGGCAAACAAATTCCAGAACACAATAAAAAAAATTTTTTAAGAAAAGGAAACTGTCACAAATGAAAAACAAAAATGGAAATGTGAATAGAAATGATCAGAAATTAATGTAAACTCATTTCTATTATTTTTGGAAGTAGACTATAAGTCTTCATTTCTGCATACCTAATCTTAACAGCATGAAGGATCAAGTTTTTTAAAATTTCTTTTTTTTTGCCTTGAGATCCCATTTTAGCTAATTACCTTCATATACCCATTTAGAAACAAAAGAGAATTGTTTTTAATGTACAAAAAAAAAAAAACAAAAAAACAAAAAAACACCAAAATCCCAACCCTAGTGATTTTTTTCTGGATCTCAGTATTCTGGCTTCACTCTTGAGAATATATCATCCATTCCCTACAGGTAAATCAAAGTGATCCTGTTAGAACATGTATCACATCATTCCATTGTTTAAAACCCTCTAATGGTTTCCCATTATACTTAGAATAAAATCTAAATTTCTTACCAAGAGTAACTTCTTGCCTTGGCTGTTCCCTCTGCCTGTATTTTGTGCCCCTAGATCTCCTGAGGCTTTCTCTTTCTTGTCATTCAAGCTTAGCTCATCTACTCAGAGAAGCCTTCCCTCACTCCAACCGAAGCAGAAGCCCCTTACTTTGAGTGAGAGTCTGAGCATCTGCAATATTTTTAAGCTCTTCAATTGAGTCTAACATATAGTGATGCTGTGAACCACTACTCTATGTAAGTCTTGCTTTTGCTTCTAATGGTTTTTCTGCCAATTTACTTCTTGCTACTTCTTACTGCCTGTGATTTGAAAAAATGGAAAACCACCATGTAAGAAGTGGTGAAACAGAAATGCCAATCATCGGGAACTATACTAAACCACTGCCAGAAGTCACATACAAGTGTTAAATGCAAGGGTACGTTCATTGTTTTAGTTGTTCTTATTTCACAGCTCTCAACTCTGGATCAGAAAGTTGAAGTTGTGAGAAAAATCAAGTGCAAATGTTTCCTACCAAGACCTGGCTTCCTCACTGTCCTGAGTAAAGATAGTTATTCCATCTTTTTTTATTATATTAACTTTAATTTTTTTTTTTGGCACTTTTTGGGTTTTTTTTTTTTTTGGCAGGGGCTGGCTTTGAACTCGCCACCTCCGACATATGGCGCCAGCACCCTACTCCTTTGAGCCACAGGCGCCACCCTTAATTTTAAATTTTTTTAGAGACAGTCTCACTCTTTTGCCTGGACTAGAGTGCAGCATCATGATCAAAGCTCAGGGCAGTCATGGACACCTGGGCTCAAGTGATCCTCCTGGCTCAGCCTCCCTAGTAGCTTAGAACTACAGGTATGCACCACTACGCCTGGCTAATTTTTTAAATTTTTTGTAGGGGTGGGGGTCTCACTATGTTGTCCAAGCTGGACTCAAACTCCTTCATGACTTTTCTGGATTTAAGACTATATTTGTATCACAAAGGATTGTGTTATAGGTTATAGTGCAATTTCAATCATATTCATAACAACCAGTTTTCACTACTTTGAAATATAAGAAATGTACATATTATAATATTGCACATATTAAAAGGTACAATTTTATAAGTTTTATTATTTTTATTTTATTTTATTTATTTATTTTTGAGACAGAGCCTCAAGCTGTTGCCCTGGATAGAGTGCTGTGGCATCAGAGCTCACAGCAACCTCCAACTCTTAGGCTGAAGTGATTCTCCTGCCTTAGCCTCCCAAGTAGCTGGGACTACAGGCGCCTGCCACAACGCCCGGCTATTTTTTGGTTGCAGCCATTATTGTTGTTTGGCGGGCCCAGGCTGGATTTGAACCCACCAGCTCAGGTGTATGTGGCTGGTGCCTTAGCTTGAGCCATAGGTACCGAGCCCAATTTTGTAAGTTTTGACATAAATATATACCTTGTGAAACCATCACAACAATAAGCAAAACGTCTTTATCACCCTAAAGTGTCTCCATGCACCTCTCTGTAATCTAACTTCTCTTTCCTTCTCACCTTTCTTACTCAGGTAAAATGCTTATTATTTTGCATTTTCTAGAATTTTATATAAATAAAATCGTATATTATGTGCTCTTTTTGTCTGAATTTTTTAACTCACCAAATGATTTTGAGATCCACATATTTTTTGTCAAAAATTATTTCCTTTTTATTGCTGAATGGTATTCCTATCAATGCTTCTGATTATCATATTGCATAACTATCACATTTCCTTAACATAGAATATTGTGAGAAGCTAACAAAAGTTCATCAGTATTGGTGCCAATGGTTTTTGGAAAAAAAAAATCAGTCTACCAATCCTCAGTTTAGTTCTCACTTCACCATTTATTAGTTATGTCTAAAGCAAATCACTTATCTGTCTCCACTAACTTCTCTAGAAAATAGGAACATACCAGCTCATAATTCACCTATGTAAATTAGAAGATTGCTTACTGTGTCTTCTAAGACCTATTGATTCTATGGAGATAGGTAAATCTTCTAAGCACATAGCTATGCCTATTTGTTTACATATTGTCTCCAGCTACTTTTGAGCTACAACAACAAAGTTGGGTACTTGTGACAAAACCTGTATGGCTAGCAAGCCTAAAACATCTGGCCTTTAAAAAAATCTTGGGTGGTACCTGTGGCCTAGTGGGTAGGGTGCCAGCCCCATATACCAAGGGTGGCAGGTTCAAACCACCCCGGCCAAACTGCAACAAAAAAAAAATAGCCAGGGGCAGTGCTCAAAGGAGTAGGGTGCTGGCCCCATATGCCGGAGGTGGTGGGTTCAAACCCAGCCCCAGCCAAAAACTGCAAAAAAAAAAAAAATAGCCAGGCGTTGTGCCAGAAGCCTATGGTTCCAGCTACTTGGGAGGCTGAGGCAAGAGAATTGCCTAAGCCCAGGAGTTGGAGGTCTCTGTGAGCTGTGACGCCACAGCAATCTAACAAGGGCGATAAAGTGAGACTCTGTCTCTACAAAAAGGAAAAAAAATAATGATAATAATAAAAAATAAAAACAAAAAAAAAATCTTGTCAACATTTGCTCTAAACAAGGTTAAGAACAGTCCTCTGTTCCCTGAATATATTAATTACAACACAAGGAAAATAAAAATGTACATTATAAAACCCAGTTCAAAAAATAATAGAAAAAAGTCAGGTTAAAGGAATACTATAATAACTTTCTAGAAGTCTTAAAATAGATATAGCTATGTTTTCATATTTCTGCCCAAATGTTAAATAATTAAAGACAAAATTAAATAATCACTACTGCCAGAAAAAAAAAAAAAAAAATGAATAGCCTATAGAAACAACCAGTGAAACTTAGATATCTAAGTATACTTTCGCAACTTTTTAATCCATCAGATTTTTGGTATATGTGAACGTGTCACATAACATAACTGTTAAGAAAATAAACTTTAGGGGGTGGCGCCTATGGCTCAAAGGAGTAGGGCACCAGCCCCATATGCTGGAGGTGGTGGGTTTGAACCCAGCCCCGGCCAAAAACTGCAAAAAAAAAAAAAAAGAAAAAAGAAAAGAAACTTTAGGATCAGACAAATCAATCAATAAGTGCAAGGAGCACTATTTTACAATCATTGAATAAAAGGTACTCCAAATTTACTTTCTTAAAGCCTTTTCTTTTGTTTTTTGCTTTTTTACTTTTTTTGAGACAGAGTCTCAAGCTGTCACCCTGGGTAGAGTGCTGTGGCATCACAGTTCACAGCAACCTTAAACTCTTGGGCTTAAGCGATTCTCTAGCCTCAGCCTCCCAAGTAGCTGGGACTACAGGCACCTGCCACAATGCCTGGCTATTTTTTTTGGTTGCCACTGTTGTTTTAGCTGGCCCAGGTCAGGTTTGAACCTGCCAGCCTCAGTGTGTGTGGCTGACACCCTACTCACTGAGCTACGAGCTACGGGCACTATGCTTAAAGTTTGTTTTTTTAATGAACTATCTTTTACATTAAAAGTGAAGCTTATATGGAACTTCAAACACTGAAAATCCTAATAAAACTAAAAAAGGAAATATTTGAGGAAACTTGCCAGTTAAAAAATACTATCATCATTAAAAAGAAATAAACTTCTATTATAGGATATAACATGTAGAAGCATTTATTTGATTATTTATTTGAAAACAAATATGATTAGCTAATTCAGTGATCTGAGTTTATTTGAAAACAAATATGATTAGCTAATTCAGTGATCTGAGTTTTCTCTTCCTAATTATCAGGGGTTTTTTTTTTTTGTTGTTGTTTTTTTTTTTGAGACAGAGCCTTAAGTTGTCGCCCTCGGTAGAGTGCTGTGCCACCACTGCTCACAGCAACCTCCAACTCCTGGGCTCAAGCAATTCTCCTGCCTCGCCTTCCAAGTAGCTGGGACTACAGTACCTGCCACAACGCCTGGTTATTTTTTGGTTGCAGCCGTCATTGTTCTTTGGCGGGCCCAGGCTGGATTCAAACCTGCCAGCTCAGGTGTATGAGGTGTGTGCCTTAGCCGCTTGAGCCACAGGTGCCGAGCCTATCAGGGATTTTTTCCCAAGAGATAAAGGCAGGTCATTAAAAATCTGATCTGGCAGTCATTTGGGGCACAAACTCAATGACTTAAAGAAAAATCAGGAAGATGCCAAATTGTCTGCTAAAATAAGTGTGAAAACTGTAAGGAAAAGCAGCACTGTTCTGTAAAATATCAAGATCAAATTGAACATTATTTATAAGCTCAAGGACACTAATCTTTAGTAACAATGCATTCATGTAATTAAGATAAATTGCCTCCCGTATCTGAATGACTATAAAGATAACTAAGTGAGATAGTTTCCTTCTGTGTTGTTTAATCTCTATTGTTGGTTTTTGTTTTTTTTTTTAATTGTTGGTTTTTATTTAGTATCTTTATTATTGTCTTGGAGAGTCTAACCAAATTCAAAATGCTAGGCCGGGCGTGGTGGCTCACGTCTGTAGTCCCAGCACTGTGGGAGGCCGAGGCGGGTGGATAGCCTGAGCTCAGAGGTTCGAGACCAGTATGACCAGCAGTGAGCCAGAGTAAGACCTCATCTCTACTAACATCAAAAACAGCACAGCATCTCCAGAGGAAGAAGAAAATGAACAACAAAAAAGAGTACTTCAAACAAGGAAGAATGTATAAGCAAGTTGAAATTACAAATAAAAAAAAAAAAAAATGCTATAATGACCAACCTCTGTGAAACTACCATACTGACCCATTCATTCTGTCCTCTGAACACTGAGGCTGGTTTCCAGACTCTGTCCACAACTGGGAGTATTAAAATTTTCAGATGATTCTACCTCTAAAAAAGGATTCTAAGAAATAGTGTTTTCTCTTATTATCTCTGCAAAGAAGATTTTCATATAAAAGTCAATCTGAATATATAGGCTAATATGTAAAGAAAAATATAGTTTACAAATGGAAATTGATTGAAGTGAAACTTACCTGTCCAATTTTTCCTAATTCCAGCTCTATTATGGCAACAGGGGTGTGAATTTGAGCTGAGCGCCTTGACTGAGACTTGCCATCAACTCTCCAGCTCAGGCCCCGAAGCCCACTGTTCCAGCGGCTCTGGTTCATGAGGCTTTCTCGGATTTTTGTCTTGTGGCTCTTCCAGAATTTGGAAATGACAGCAGCTTGGTCAGTTGTGATTCCACTTTGCTTTTTGGTTTGAGCAGTTAAGAATGCCTCCAGCTGGTTGAAATCCATGTCTGCAGATGCAATAGACTATAAAGATGATAAAAAGAGTAATGAATTTAATTTAGTAGATAACTAGAAAAAAGATAGCTTCTTAACAACAAATCATTATTTTGAGTGTTTCTTAATTTACTGAAATAAGTTTTCAAAAAAGGTACCAGGTCAGATGCAGTGGCTAAGGCCTGTGATCCTAGCACTTTGGGAAGCTGAGGTAGAGGATCACTGAAGGTTAGGAAACTAGTATAGGCAACCTAAAAGACCTCAACTCTACAAAAAAATGTAAAAAAATAAAAATATATATATACACATGTATGTATAACCTTTGCAAACATTAAATGTCAGAAAAGCTACTATTAAAAATTTTACGTCACTCTAAATCTGTATCAGAAACTAGAATCTAACTTTTAAATATCCAGTTCTCTATAGGAAAAATAAAATTAAATTTTTGTAAAATAATAAACCAGGTGTGGTGACATGTGACTGTAGTTCCAGCTACTTGGGAGGCTAAGGTAAGAGGATTGCTTGGGCTCAGGAGTTTGAGCACAGCCTGGGCAGCAGAGCAAGACCCTGTCCCTAAAATTAAAATCATCATAACAGTAAATAAACAGAAAAATATAATTAATCAGTTCTGTGATGAAATGACATAGTGCCTTATAGCCAAGCTTGGTTTATTATACAACAATGGTACAAAACTGTGTCCACCAGAAGCACTAAATGAACTGTGTTAAATGAATGTATTATTTTATCTTTGAAGTCCCTCTTTAGCTGGATAGCCCTTTCATAATAATAATACACTAAAATTATATACTACTTTGTACTTTTCCATAAATTTTAAAAACTTAAGTGCCACTGAATCTGAGTTCTCCATTCTAGCAACCAAGAAAACACAGTAACTATTATTATATGTATCAGCTCAAGCACAATAATATGCTTTAAATTTATACAGTACCTTTAACCTTTCAGAGCATTTTCACAGACATATCTCAATTTATTGCACTTGGCAGATACGGCATTTTTGTACAAATTGAAGTATTGTGGCAATCCCACATCAAGCAAGCCTATCAGTGCCATTTTTCTAATAGGGTGCACTCACTTTGTTTCTTTCTGTGACAATTTGAGAATTCTCACAGTATTTCAAACTTTGTCATTATTATGATATCTGTCGTGGCCATGGTGTTCTGTAATCAGTGATCTTTGATGTTACTACTGTAACTGTTTGGAGAAACCGTGAACTGCACCCATTGAAGACAGCACACTTAATGAATAAACATAGTTACGTGTTCTGACTGCTCCACCTACCAGCTCCCCCCAGGTCCCTCTCCTCCATCTCAGCCCTCACTATTTCCAAAATATGCCTGTATTACTTCACTTGATCATCATAATCTACTTTCAAAGGCAATGAGGTGGTCAGAAGTATTACAGTTTATACTCAATTTATAGAAAAGGAGACTGAAGCATAGAGAAGCCACTGACTAATATTTCCTGAAAGCTCAGGGAGATAACTGCAAAGCAAAAGCTGCTCAACTGGCAGCCATGTTTCCCTCTGATTAGTTGTCATAGGTGACTACATAAAGAAGCAGACTCTGTTTCACTATACTAGTGAGAAAAGTCTAAACTGCTACCTTCTGCCAAGAATGATGCCGAGATGCCAGTACCTCAGGAGCAGCTACAATGCTTCAGTCGTTAGCCTTCAGAGACTCTGAAGACACATCAAACAATATGAAGAGCATCGCCACAAACTTTTCACTTAAGGTTTGGCTGATTCAGTGGTGAATATATAAGGATTATCACAACCTAGAGGGCCAACTAGTTCAGTTTAATATTGAACAGTTTAACAAAGATATGACTGAGAAAGCAGCTTGGAGTCAGATTAGAGTGCACGAAAACCCAGAAGTTTAGAAATTAATATATAAAGGCAATGGGGAGCCACTAAAGGTTAGATAACTGGGTAATGGTAACACAAGCTATAGTTTAGAAAGCAGAACACGAGAACATTAAGTGGATGGATTGAAGTGGGAAATTGTCAGAAGGCTGGAGCAATGGAGCTTTGTAGAGGACAGGGAAAGTTAATTAAGTCCTAGGGCAGGCTTTCCCTTACCTATTCTTTAGTATATCCCTATTCTCTTCTGGCCATGGGGGCCAAAATAAGTTCCAAATCGGACAAATCATAGTATCCTCCTTTTTCTGAGCACACTGAATGATCCAAATCAACTTCCCCATTTAGAGCAGGAAGGGAAAAGGGTCTTATCTTTGGGTGTATGGTACCAGAAGATGTGAGGCTGGAGTTACAGATAGCCATTTTCTTGGACCTTTTGGTAAAAAAAGAATAAAACCAAGCAGAGATAAGATGGGTTCTAAGGGGGTTATATCCTTGTACTATAGTCCCAGAGGTCCTGGTTCCTATAGACCTTCCTATAATTCTGAGTGTTCTCAGCATCTTTCCCATCTGTAGA
Source organism: Loris lydekkerianus (assembly GCA_963574355.1). NCBI lineage: Eukaryota > Metazoa > Chordata > Mammalia > Primates > Lorisidae > Loris > Loris lydekkerianus. The sequence goes on from CAUYPK010050539.1 coordinate 51,817, forward strand.
TACTCAAACATCCCAGCTACTGTTCAAGATAGCTTAAGTTTTTATCATTTGGAAACAAGAGTCCAGACTAAAATCAGTAGCAGCAGTGAGAACAAAGAAATGGCAAAAAGTGTACATGTAGAGTATAGGTAGAGGCAGGAGGAGTGGACCTGAAAGAAAAGCTACCTTTCATTCCTCCATTAATAAAAAAAAAGTGTGGGAAATATTACAACTTTCTTGTAGTCTGAAGACCTACCTAAGTACCAGATATTAGGACGCAAAACCTATGGCTATGCCAATCAATAGAAATATTATTAATTTGTATAACACACTATAAATTAAGTCAAATTATGTCCACTAGCATCCTGCCATAACATCATGGTACAACTTAGGTGATTTGTATCATTCTTTTCCTCAAATCATATCAAGAGATATCATTCTGATATAACTTCCCTGTGATGGATGTTAATTTGGTTGCGTTTTTATTAATATCTTGAACTTGGATCAATTCATCCAGATTTTAAACAATAAAAAAAAAATGAAAAATTGATTTTAGCTCGAGTTCAAGGTCATCAATTTTCATTTAATTAAAAAATTAGTTGAATACCTACCATGGAACAGACACTGTTCAAAGCACACCACCTCCATCTACTGGTAGCCTAAGTGGCAGCCTGGTACTTAGTTTCGATTATTTTCTCTTCTCTACAACTTGAACTAGTGGTCTTCAACACTGGCTGCTCATCAGAATCCTGATGTACAGTTTTAAAATATCAGATGAGGCCAGGCGCAGTAGCTCACACCTGTAATCCTAGCACTCTGGGAGGCCGAGGCAGGTGAACTGTCTGAGCTCACAGGTTTAAGACCAGCCTGAGCCAGAGCGAGACCCTGTCACTGAAAAATATAGCTGGGTGTTGTGGCAGGCATCTGTAGTCCTAACTACTTGAGAGGCTGAGGCAAGAGAATTTCCTGAGCCCAAAACTTAGAGGTTGCTGTGAGCTATAACGTCGCGGCACTCAACAAAGTGAGACTCTGTCCCAAAAATAAATAAATAAATAATAAAAATAAAATATCAGACAATTTCAAAAAATGTCTAGAAATTCTAAAAAAGAAAGAAATTCTAGACTGGGGCCTGGGCATTGGTAATATTTAAAAGCTTCCAAAAAGATTCTAATAGGCAGCAAAGACAAAAATTAATGCTTGGATTCTTTCAATTGTCAAGCTCTAATGACTTTTATATCTGAACTGATTCTCTAAAAATATGTTGCTGCTAGAATATAATCATAGGATGACCCACATGGTGTGCCTGACAGTGAGAAGCTTGGAGAAACAGCTAGTCTCAGATTTAAAACAGATTGGCAATATTCTAAAAAATGTATTCAATTAAAATATAATGATCCAATAACAATTTTTTAAGCATTAAATATCAACACTTACCAGTCTGAAACTGAAATTCCACATGAGCACAAAAGTGTGACAGTAGAGGAAAGGAAATGAGAAGGAAAAAAAGATTGCTATATGGGCAATTCCTAGCAACCTTTGTTTGTAGATGTCAACAAAATTATTCTAAAATTTACATGAAAGCCAAAGGAAGTAGAATAGGTAAAATAATTATGGAAAAGAATAATAAAATGAGAAGAATTAGTTTTCTCCATTTCAAAACATAATAGATACAGTAACCAAAACTGTGTGCTATTTCTAGATGGACAGACATGCAAAGCAACAGAACATAATAAATAACACAGAAATAGACCTATACAAATATGAATAATTTATTTTTGACAAAACTGCAAAGGCAACTTAATGGAGAAAGAATAGCCTATTCACAAAAGGTGCTGGAGCAAGTAGATATCTATCTGTAAATTAACAAGCAAAAAAAAGAAAAGAGCCTCTACCTAAGTCTCAGAACTTATATAAAAATTAACTTAAATGAGAGAGATTAAAGATGGCGGCCGACTAATAGCTTCCCTGCAACTGGGCATGGTGAGTCTGGGGAGACAAGACTCCAGGCATCTCTGGCTGGTGGGATCTGCCTAAAATCATCCCTTCGAGGATACAGGGAGCCAGCAAGGGACTTCTGGACCCCAAGAGGAGGACAAAAACAGTAAAAAACTGGCAAGTGGTTGCATGTCTTCGATTGACCTAATCACACTGGCAACCGTAAGTACAAGCAGCAGCGAGACTGCAAACCAGAAAGGCCTTACCTGTGAAGTGTTTTGGTGTTCTTGGACTTGGCACTCAGTGGAACTGCCTTGGGGAGAGCCTGAGCAGGAGTGTGGAGAACTTTGGTCATTGTCTAGGGCCCCAGACTGAGCCACTGAGCTCGGCACAGGAAGCCATTGTGAAAAAACTGCCCCGGCAAGCTCTGCCCTCAGGGTCCCAAAGCAAGGATCGGGCGGGACAAAGTAACCTAGTGACTGAGAAGCCTAAACGCGGGGACTGAGCTGCCTTATAGCCTTAATCCTTAGGGGCAGAGTGAGACGGTTTTGGCACACTGGAGCCTTGGGCTGTTGCCCTAAGTAGAGTGCCGTGATGTCACAGCTAATAGCAACCTCAAACTCCTGGGCTTGGCGCCACCCAGACCTCCATAAGAGCTATGCAGGGACCCCCAACCGGTGACCCGCACCCACCAGGCCTCCGCATTCCCTGACCAGGAACTGCGGGAGCCACGCAACACTGCGTCCTCCCCCGTGTCCTCCTAGCTGCCACACTGCCCCGTTCATCTGGCCAGGGACTCTGGTAGCTGCGTGCCCTCTGGAGTCCTCCCTGTCTCTGCGCAGAGCCCTTCTCCTGGCCAGAGACTGCTGAAGCCTTGGGCTCTCTGTGCCAAAGTCACTGGGCGCCAGGCACTCCCATAACCATGTGCACCACTTCCAGCCCTGTTGCTGGATCTGGGTGTGTCACACACCAGAGCTGCTTCCACAGCCAGAACTCCCTAGCTAGAGCAGCCCAAGAGGAACTACACAGGGTCACTCTCTACAAAGATCCAGAAACAATAGCGTGATCCCGCTGGGGTCTAATCTTGAAGAGACACCTCCCCAACTCTGAGGATGGCCAGAGGCAATGGTGAAAAACAATCATGAGGCAAAATCAACAGAAAAACTCTGGCAATATGAATAATCAGAGTAAATCAACTCCCCCAAGGATCAATGGGGCAGAAACAACACAAGACCCCATGCACAAACAAGTAGCTGAGATGTCAGAAATTGAATTCAGGATCTGGATAGCAAATAAGATCAAAATAGAATTCCAAAAGTTATCTCAAGAATTCAACGGATTCAAAGACCAAATGACCAAAGATTTTGACACACTGAGACAAGAACTTGCATCCCTCAAAGATCTGAGAAACACAGTACAATCCCTCAGTAACAGAACGGAGCAAGCAGAAGAAAGGATTTCTGACATTGAAGACAAAGTTTTCGAATGCTCCAAAACCCTCAAAGAGGAAGAGAAATGAAGAGCAAAAACAGACCACTCTCTCAGAGAGCTCTGGGATAATTCGAAGAAAATCAATATTCATCTTATAGGGATCCCCGAAAGTGACGAAGTGGCTTCACAAGGCACAGAGTCTCTTCTCCATGAGATTATGAAGGAGAACTTTCCAGACATGCCAACAGACTCCGAAATTCAGAGAGCAGACAGTTTCAGAACTCCAGCACGACTCAACCCTAATAAGACATCACCCAGACACATCATAATCAATTTCACTATAAGTTAATATGAAGGAGAAAATTCTGAAAGCAGCCAGATGAAAGAAAACCATTACCTACAAGGGGAAG
>CAUYPK010050544.1:0-28014 GCA_963574355.1 Loris lydekkerianus
ACCAAGGAAGGGGAAGGGGGGGGGGAGGTTTGGGTGGAGGGAGGGCGATGGGTTGGGCCACATCTATGGTGCATATTTTTATCTATAATAATAATAAAATAATAATAATAATAAAAAAAAAAAAAAAAAAAAAAAAAAAAATAAAGTTGCTTTAGAATTTTTGAAATACTTATTTCCTGTGACCTATTGGGGGATCACATATAAACCTTTTTCCCTCCTCGTCCTCCTCTCCTCCAAAGACAAAGGACCTAGTTACCTCCCCGCCAGAAGTTTATACCAAAAGACCCTAACTTTTCTGGCAAGTTGTGGAATTTTCCCACCTCCTATGGCCCCATATAAAAGGAGTCTCACTGCCCCTGGAGCGCAGACACCACCTTTGCTCTGCCCAGGTAGGGTCACTCTCCCCTTTCATTAAATCTGTTCTGAACATCTCTACTCTGGTCTTGTCTCTGGGCACCACCACTTACACCTTTCATGACCCTTACAAGAACATTTTTAGGTCAGTCCTATTTTGTAGTTGAGGATAAGAAGAAACATAGACATTGAATTAGTTGCTTAACTGCTACCTATCATGTCCAATTTAGAACTTATATCAAAGTTGAAACTCATTCGTATTTACCAAATGACAGTAGTTCTATTTACAACAACATGAAGTGTTTATGAATTTTTTTTGTGGGTAAGTAGAAAATAATGTTTGTATCATATGATCTAAGATGCTAGAATCAGGTTATATTTGACATGAGAAAAATTACCTAGCACAGTGTTTCTCAAATTGTATTCTGCCTCTGTCATAATTTCTTGGGTTGTTTGTTATAAATCCAAATTTGGAGGATTCATCCATGAATCAGCTGGCCTGATGAGGCCCGCTGGCCTCATGCCTGTCATCTCAGCACTTTGGGAGGCTGATATGGGAGGATTGCTGGAGGCTAGGAGTTCACGACAAGCCTGGGCAACACAGGAAGAAGCCATATCTACAAAAAATAGAAAAAAAAAATAGCTGGGCATGGTGGTGCACACCTATATTCTTGGCTACTTGGGAGGCTGGGGTAGGAGGCTCCCTTGATCACAGGAGTTCAAGATTATGGTGAGCTATGATCATGCCACTGCACTCCAGTGTTGGTGACAGAGCAAGATCTTGTCTTTTAAGAAAAAGAAGAGAAGAAAAGAAAGCAGAGCTTCAGAAGATACTTCTCAGTCTCTCTCCAGGTTTTGAATCTTATTTTGATTACCCTTCTTTTTTTTTTTCTGTGAATTTTGTTCTAACTTAAAATGCTCATCAACTAGAAAGGGTAAGAATTATACCACCATTACATCCAATTTGTGACATTACAAATTAATGAATGGGAGAATTAGTTTTCAAAACAAATATCTAAAAGTAAAAGCTTAGAATTAAAAATGACCTTAGCTGACCTGCCTTTTATGTTCAGATAAGGAAACTGATTTTCCAAAAAGTAAAGTGACTTGTATAGCTAGGCAATTAGTGTCGATACAGCCCTTTTAGAACTATTTATTTTTAAATGACTACACTGTATGTCATTTGTGGAAACAGTCATAAAATTCAGTTAGCATTTATAATTAAAACTCAGCTTTAGTTGCATTTAATTGTGTGTGCATCAGAGCATAGAATTCAATTTCAAAATCTTCAACCATATTTTATGACTTGTATTCCTTAATAGTTAATGGGCATTTGCTCTCTCTATATACATATTTCTTATTTAATCCCCACAACTCTAGGTACTAGTATGCTTATTTTATAATCTAGGAATCTGGGACATGAACAGATTAGAGAATTTAGACTAGAGTTTCTCAAAATTTTATGTGCAAAAGAATTACCTGTGAGTCTTGTTAATATGCAAAGCATGATTCAGTAGGTCTAGGTTTTTAATCAGTTCCAAGTTTAAGGCCAACATTGTTGGTTTCTGGGTCATACAATGAGTAGAAAGTTCCTAGATCAAGCATCATAGTGTCTTAAGCCTGCCTGAATCACATCATGGCCTATGCACTTGACCTCTGGGCAGAGTATGCATCGACTTTCCCTTTCCTACATTATAATTCCCATTCTACAGAGGGAATTCTGAGGCCAGTTCTTGATGCACACGTATTTGTGATGCACTTTCACCCTTGAGGGATATTCAGGGCAAAAAACACTCTAGGGATTATCATGCTCACCCAGAGGCTCTCTTCTATATCTGTCTCTTTTGGGACAACTGCTATAAAAGGAAAGACATAGGGGCAGTGGCAGCTTTCTCCTGCTCAATGAATGGAGTCATTCGACTCTGACATTTCCCTTGCCCATATATATGTGTGTCTGCATGTGGATGTGTATATGTTTTTTCTTTTTAAAAACTTTTTTTCTTTTTGAGACCAGGTCTCAAAAATCTATCCCCCAGGCTACAGTGAAGTGGCATCATCATAGCACACTGCAAACTGTGATCTTGAACTCCTGTGCTTAAGCAGTCAGTCCTCCTCCCTCAATCTCCCAAGTAGGTGGGACTATAGAATGAGCCTTTCTCAATTTTTTGCAGTGGGTGGAGATCTCTCTTGTCCAGGCTGGTTTAAAACTCCCGGGCTGAAGCAATTCTCCCACATGGTCCTCAAAGTGTTAGTGATACAGGATTCCACCACTCAGGGCTAGACAGGGAGCCCCCCCATTCTCCAGGCCCAAGTGAGCTCAGAGGTCAGACCCCCATTTCCAGGCACAAGCAGACTGCCTTTTCAGGATACACCCTCTGGGCTCTGATAAGATCATGAACAAAACAGCCTGTGATGGGTTTTTTTGGGTGGCTGCACCTTGGGTAGGAGCACACACCCTAATCCCTTCTCAGGGACAAAGACTATAAAGGACCAACTGCCAGCCATGTGCAATCCTCTAGACTTAAGACTCCTAGATTAAAGAGTCTACCTGGAGACTCCAGAGAGGGAGTTCTTCAGTTCTTTCCCCTTCCAGAAGCTCTGGTGCTTTTTTACTTTTTCTGTATTTCTTTCTAACTTCTAATAAAAGTCCTATCTTACCACTGATTTGTGGTCCGTGGGTTCATTCTTTGAATCCCTGAGACCAAGGACCTACGGAAGAGCAAAATTCCGGTATCATTAGAATTACAGTTGTAAGCCACCTCGACCCACTAGTATATTTAATTATATATATAAAATCTAGCTGTGCTTCATGCTTTCTTATAGATGTTTATTTAAATATATATTATTAAACACATATATGCTCATTTTTATCTTGTCTTCCCTAGCGTTCACAGTTTACTCACTTGACATCAGTCTTTTTATCTTATACTTTGTTGTTGTCCCAAAATACTTCCTTTTACATTATACCATAATTTTGAGATTTCCTGAAAAAGAAGATTCAAGTTATCCATCTTTCATGTTATGTTACTTTGGTTAAAACACCCTGGCCTCAAAGATTTCGTTTTTACTGTTTTATTTCTCTTCAGTGAGGAAGTTTGACTGTTCCCCCTTGGGACAATGGGAAACAAATCTGAGTGTTCAACATCAGAAGAGCTAATGACAAAGCTATTTTTAGGGAAAGAGATTTTTCTTTTTTTTGTCTTCTCCGTGTTATTTTTTATGTCTGTTTGATATCTCTATTCTCTGGTTCTTATCTTTAAAAGACAGCTGCTTTGCTTCAGGCATAAATCAGAAGAGGAAAACCAACTACTAGGCCTGGAGAGAGGAAGAAAGGGAAGGAGAAGGGGGGGAGCAGAGGGGAAGAATAAAGGACCCCTGGAGAGTTCGCGCTGGGCCAGAAACAACAAAACAAGTCCCCTACCATTCTAGTGAAAGCAGAAGAGAGCAGTCAACTAGGAAGGAAAAAGATGACTCTCTGGATGCTTCAGACATGGAAAGGAAGAACTCAGGCAAATGACACACACGCCCTGGGGGCAAATCTGCCCCAGAAGTACAAAGTGCACACCTTGGATTCATGGAATACAATTCCATGGAATTCCCAAATTGTATTCCATGTATTCCAATTCATGGAATACAATTCATGAAATTGAATCCGTGTTCAATTTCAGGACACAAGGTAGACCCGAACAAGAGGGAGAAATGCTACTACTTGTAAATCATAGCTCCATAAAATAGGAACCACATTGTATTCTTCCATGATTTAATTAGTCTATAGATGAAGTATTCCTGTTTTCTTGGAAAATATACTTAGATAAATTTATTCAATGTTATAACATATCCCCCCACAATCCTCTCAAAATCTCATATGTACACACAAATTTGGACTTCCTGAATTAGCCAGTTAATATATTTAAAAACAAACATCAAACTCAAGAAACAATAACAACAAAAATCATTAAAATACAGTCAAAACAATTGTTTGACACCAAACAGCTAACTTCACAGTTTTTAATTTTTATAGCTAGCTGCCAGTATGATTTATGGAAATATAGCCGAAAAATTGAAAGACTAGTATCAATTTTGGTTGTTTTTCTCTTTTTTAGAATTAGTTTAAGTTTGGTATTGAAAAGATAAAGCTTTCTAAACATTAAAATTCTGTATGAAAGAAATAAAAATCGCATTAGTAGTGTTTTCAGCGTGCTCATTTTAACGTACTCTACCCTAAGGTGTTAGAGCATAAATTATTTAGCTACGGATAAATAAAGATGATGGGCTGCAGAGGTGGTGGAAGGGAGAATGCTCAAGTTTTGTGATGGCCAAGTAAAAACAATGCATTTATTAATAGATGAAAAGTTCAGATTTCTTCTTATTTTAGATATCTTTGGCAGTTAGATATCCTACTTCAGGCTCTCTAAGGATGCTAGTTTTGATTTATATATTACTCTCCACAGCTGCATTTAAATATACTATCACTCTCTCTGCATTTCCTTTCTTCCTTGATGGCTGATGGGCACTGCACACCAGATAACCCCCAAGGAAATGAAACTAGAAAGATTTCTAGAGAGCATAAAAATTTTACTTACCAGCTGTCAACACACACACCCGCCCACCCCACAAAACAAAGGAAGTTAGGGAGAAGCTGTGATGTGTTCATAAGAAAAAGAGCCATGAAATGTTTAAATGTAAAACCTCAGAATATTCTTAAACAGAAATTACAGTAGAACCTCCACTGGTGACCACCTTTCTACATTGACCACTGCCGTAAGTTAATCTAATTTTCCTGGACCAAATGTGCACCACATGTAGGTATCATCAGCACAGTAAGCGTAGTTCCTTCTGTTGACCACCTCCATATATTGACCAGTTACAGTCCCCTGCGTGGTCAACTTACAGAGGTCTACTGTCTTGTAATTCCTGTGCTAACAGGCAACACTGATGTCTGAGAGTAATTATATGAAGATGGTAAGACTATAGATAAATCCTCACACATAGCATTTTTAAAAATTATTTAAAATAAAATAGTAACATATGCACATGATACAAAATGTTAAGGCACGTAATAAGAAACTCTCTGCCACGCCTAACCTCTACCCACCCAATTCTCCTCCTAGAAGCAAGCACTATTATTAAGTCTTGTATGTTCTTCTAGAGATATTACATGGAAGATTTTGAACTCTCCCTTTTGTTTCTTAGTTGAAACTTAAGAGGTTCATTTTTCCATTGAGTTAAATCACCAAAATGGAACTCTTTGGTTCAGATCTAAAAACAACTTCCACTTAGTCCAGATAATTGAGAACTTCCTGGATATACCAGTAATAGTCCAGGATTCCTCCTAAGGAGAGAGTTCTTTCCTCCAGCAACAAGATAAATAGCTGACTCCCAGGAAGCTGCCCTTTCTTAATGGGCCTGATTTCATTAGTTCATTGCCTAGTAATTACAGCTGAATGCAAATACAAATGTAAAATGCTTGTGATTTTTTTTTTAATAAGTTGAATGATTAGGGATGGCAAGGGACTGTGAAAGGAGACAGATTGCCTTCTGTCTTTTGTTGTTATATCCAAGGTTTCCTATCTGTTTTGGGTGAATTGTCACCAGCCACATAAAAATACACTGATAAAAGACAGAGAGAAGCCATCTATCTCTCTCCTGTGCAGCATCCTGATAAATTTATATGAGTGTGTCATTGGTATAATATGCCAATTATTAATGATTCAGCAATAGATCTCTTAATCTTTAAAGCTGATGATGTTTCCAAAGTATCTATAATTTGTAGCTATTTAAAATTTCACCTGTATGGCACAACAGAAAGTCCCTATGAAAATACCCATGGCTCTTACAGTGTCGAAGTTTTGTTTTATTTTGGCATTTATGAGAGTCAACTAATGCCAGGTCTGTGTTGGGTCTCCTTGGTGTAAGTATGAGATTAAACTGGAGTAATTGTGACAAACGTACCAGGATGACGGAGAATGGTGAAAATACCGCTTTCCCTGATCATAGCTAAATCCATCCACATATCAGCTCTAGTAGTGGATTGCAAAGTGCCAAATGGCAGCTACATTTGATTTTAGCAGGACAGTTAGACAATGCTGCTATTCAAGGTGGACATGTCACATCCCAGAAAGTAATGCCAGCTGTGAAATATGTAGTATGACCTCAATGTGTGCCAGCAAGAAGTCACATGTGTCTAAACATGTTCAATACTTATTATCCCAGCTCAACCGTCTATGCTATTTGTCATTATTTATAAATTAAACTTGATTTTCTGCAGATAAGTATTATCATTTTTTTCTTATTTTATTTTAAAAGCATTGCTCATAGTTTAAAAAGTCAATTATTTCTTAACCTTATAATTTAAAAATGACAATCTCCTGTCCCATCCTGTCCCTGACTATTGACCACTGCTAACTTTTTTAGCTCTTTTTTTCTTGGTGTTTACTGCCATATTTCTAAGTAACATTGATTTAGTACTATTTTTCCCAATTTATATACTATTGATTAATCCCTTATTTCTAACCCCCTCAGCCACAGTAATCTTCTCAGTAGCTACAGCTTCATTTGGCTAAATCAGTATTCCATTTTCATTATTATGACCAATTATATATTATTCACATATATAGTATATCATGATTATAATTACTTTCCTCTACATCTCTATGTTCTGGGTAGTTATATTTCATCTTTTTTTTTTTTTTTTTCCTTGAAATGAGGTCTCACTACGTGGCCAAAGCTGGTTTCCAACTTCTGAGCTGAAGGGTTCCTTCCACCTCAGCCTCCAAAGTAACTGTAATAACAGGACATAATTGCATCTTTCTTTTATTCACTTAGTTTTCCATGTGTCTGTGTCTATTCAGTCATTCTGTGCTGTGTCACCAAGAGTTGACTACTTCTTAATACATTCTGACACTTCAGGGCATCTCTGTTTCCCAATATCTTGAAAAACACATCTTCCATCCTGCTGTTCTCATCTGGATGCCTTGTCCTCGCCACGTGCTCCTCAGCTGCCTTCCTGGGATTTCCTGTCACATCATCCAGGAAAGTCCTTTCACCTTCCTCCTGCCCTAGAGACCTTCCACATCCTGACACTTCCTCCTACTTGCTTTACCTTCCTGTTCTGGAGGGGCATGTTTTTCAGCAGCTTCCTGAGAGACTGCACAAGAGTTCAACACTGAGACTGTACATCTGAAAATGTTTTAATTCTACTATCACACTTGATTTATAGTGAAAGTTGGTATAGTATAATAGGTCTAAAATAATTATTTTATTTTTGTTGAGACAGAGTTTCAGTCTGTCACCCTGCGTAGACTGTCCTGGTATCATAGTTCACAGCAAATTCAAACTCTTAGACTGAAGAGACCCTCTGACCTCAGTCTCCCCAGTAACTGGGACTACAGGCATTCGCCACAATGCCTGGCTAGTTTCTATTTTTAGTAGAGACGGGGTCTTGCTCTTGTTCAGGCTGGTCTCAAATACCTGAGCTCAAGTGATCCACCTGCCTGGGCCTAGAGTGCTGGGATTACAGGCCTGAGCCACTACTCCTGGCCTGAAATACTGTTAAAATTTGAAGGAATTGTCTCGCTATGTTTTAGGTACCAGCTTTGGTGCTGAGACACCTGGTACCTTCTAATTCATGCTTCTTGGTATGTGACCTACTTGTTCCTCCTCTGGAAAGAAATGGGGGAAAACACGAGGATGGTTGTATCTTTGTTTCTATAATGCTTTGCTTCTTTTAAAAAAAGTCTGTAGCAAATATGGCAAAATATAAGCCTATTAAATATGACTGGTGGGTGCATGGGTATTTAATTTCTTGTATGTTTGAAATTTTCATAGTTGAAAAAGTAAAAACAGCTGATTTCAATGCCTTTTTTAAACAAGCACTCATGTAAAACATCATTAATATACTTACTTATTTTTTAAAAAGTAAAAATTAATTACTGTGAGCTCTCTTAAGATTGGAAGGAAACATCTGTCCTTAGCTTTAAAAGATAACTTCAAAAACATCAGAGTAAATATAGAATTCTAATTACAGATAATAGAGGAAGACAGATCAAGAGAGAGGTGAGGCTGTCAAAATTGAAATTTTGATATTTAAAGTTAAGATTTCATTAAAGCCTATAAAATCTAAATTGACACCTTTATTCAGACAACTCAAAGGTTTGGTGTTGACATCTAGAAATTTCACATACGCACATCCAGCAGCCCACTTTACATCTCTTCTGTGAGCCCAGTATAGTCCAAATTAAAGTCTGAAGCCCCTGCACCCTCTTCCTCAGAACCCTCCCACACCTGTACCTCTTATTCCAGTGACTGGAATCATGCAAATCTGAGCCCAGAGGAATTTCTTGATCAGTAGGCCTTAAAATCCTAGTTTTTAACTTCATTCCATGGTTTCTTTATAGGAGTCTTTTAAAGATTGTATCTATTTTATGAAAATTAGTTCAGTTAAATTAGCATTGTATCTGTAAATCCACTTATGCAGGCATGCATACACACAGACACAGCCAACATGGGGAAGTCCATAGATGGATAAAGATTCCATAATTAACACTTTGGAGCTGCCATCTTTTCTTCACCTTACTTCCAAATGACACATGGCAGCTGACGTACCAGTTAAATGTGTCTCTGGGCTAAATATTAGTAACGCTTAAGATTTTAATATGTTTGTAGAAGTTCAAATATTTTTCCTGCTCTCTAGTGGAATATCTTGTCTATTCCACTTTGGAGTCTGCAGCTCAAACTGTAGCTAGAATGTTAAACAAATTTATTTATTTAATTAAATAACAGCTATTTATCATAGCTGACAGCAGCCTCAAACTCCTAGGTTCAGGTGATCCTCCTGCCTCAACCTCCCCAGTAGCTGGGACTACAGGTATGTGCTACCACACACAGCTAATTTTTTTATTTTTAGTAGAGATGGGGGTCTCCCTCTTGCTTAGGCTGGTCTTGAACTTCTGACCTTAAGTGATCTCCTGTCTTGGCCTCCCAAAGTGCAAGGATTACAGACATGAGCCACCGCGCCTGGCCAGAATGATTATTCTTGACATTCACGATGATCATGTTTTTCTTTTCTCCCCATCCCATGTACATTAACACACTAGGGACTTCATGTCTGCTTGTAAAATGAAGGCCTTCGAACCAAGCTTTTCATAATTTGCTATCTCTCTCTTCAGCCTCTTATTAAAAATTAACCCTTGCTCTCTGATACAAAGAAATGAAGATGTGAACTCCTCTATGGGTTAATTCTAGAACTTATCAGAGTTGCAATTTTATTTGCATATTTTATTACTTGTTTAGTATCTACCTCTATACAGTAAGCTATATAAGTGTTTCTTTTGATCTGTTTTTGTTCACCCCTAATATTTAGCATAGTGATGGCTTAGTTTTTAAAAATTAAACAATCCCAAAGAGAAAGAAGATAAAGCATTCTCTCTCTCTCTCAAAAAAAAAAAAAAAAAAAAAAAAAAAAGATATTTACATAGGGCATTTTCCAATAAACCCAGATGTAAACATGTAAACATTAATGGACTTATGAGAAGAAAACAGAGGCATTTAAAAATTGGAAAATAGCTGGCCACTCAGGCACTGGCCCCACACACCTTGCCTGATAAAACAAAGGGCAAAACAGACTGGGTACAGTGGCTCACGCCTGTAATCCTAGCACTCTGGGAAGCTGCTATGGGTGGATTGCTTGAGTTCAAAAGTTCAAGACCTACCTGAGCAAGAGCAGGACCCCATCTCTAAAAATAGCCAGGCATGGTGGTGGGCGCTTGTAGTCCCAGCTAGTTGGGAGGCCGAGGCAGGAGAATTACTGGATCCCAAAAGTTTGAGATTGCTGTGTGTTGTGAGCCAATGAAGGCAACAAAATGAGACTCTGTCTTAAAAATAAATAGATAAAAATTGGAAAAGATCATAAGAATAACCACAAATATATTTTGAAGAAAGTCGTATACCCACTACTTTGTGCTGATGGTATGAAGTTATAGATGACAGTGACAAAGAAGAACTATTCTACTTTTATTTCTTTATCAGTATTGCCATTAAAATATACAGATAGTGGACAATGGCTTAGCTGTTCTCTACAGTTTGGCCTATTCATGCACACTTTTTTTTTTTTTTTTTTTTTTGCCAATATGAATTATGTTTCTAGAAACAGAAAAAACTTGCAAGTGGAATTTATATGCCAATTCTATATGTAGTATATATTTAGACAGTTTAGATACTGCTTTTTAAATTAAGAAAAAATTATAGTGTTTTCAAACCAAATGAAATGTTTCCAAAGTAAAACAAACTTTCTTCATCTGAGCGATCATTTGACATTTAATTTTTTTTCTTTTTTAAAGAAACAGGGTGTCCTTCTGTTGCCCAGGCTGGAATGTAGTGGCACAATCATAGCTCACTGAAACCTTAAACTCCTGGGCTCAAGTGATCCTCCTGCCTCAGTCTCCCTAGTAGGTAGCTAGGATTATAGGTATGCATCACTACACCTGAATAATCTTAAAACATTAATTAATTAATTAAGACAGGTTCTCATTTTGTCACCTAGCCTAGTGCAGTAGCATTATTATAGCTGACTACAACCTCAAGCTCCTGGACTTGAGCTTATCTTCCTGTGTCAGCCTCCCAAGTAGTTAGGACTACAGCTGCATGCTACCATGCCTACCTATTTGTCTATTTTAGTAGAGACAACGTCTTATTATGTTCCTCAGGCTGGAATTTTTAATTTTTTTGCACTGATGAGGTCTTATTATGTTGCTTACACAGGTCTTAAACTCCTGGCCTCAAGTGATCCATCTGCCTTTACCTCCCAATATGCTGGGATGTTGGATGCAAGCCAGTATGCCTGGCTCACTTAACATTTCTTTTTCTTGCTGCTCTTTCTTCCCTGACATGATGAGTCATCATTCCCTAAATACGACAATGCATACTTTCCCCAAAGAGGGACACTCTGCTATAATACGTAATATAATAACAACATACAATGCTGCCAAAAAGAAAATTGACATTGATAGAAACTACTATTGAATCCATAGACTTCATTCATATTTTCCCAACTGTCCCATCAATGTTTTCATTCCCTTTTTGGTCCAATATCCTATTTGAGAAATTGCATTACGTTTACTTGCTCTATCTTTTCTCATGTTTTCAATTTGGAGCAGTTTCAGTGTCCACGTATGTCCCCTGGAGTTTAAAGAATATATCCCTTTATTTTATAACATGACCGTAAATATAGTGCTGTCTGATGTTTCCTCATGACCAGACACAAGTCACACATTCTTGGTGGGAATATCACAGAAATGATACTATGTTCTCCTTAGTGCCTTAAGTCAAGAGGCACCACACAATGTTGATTTGTTCCACCATTTGTCCTTGAGCATGTGGTTAAGTTGATGTTTACTGGATTTCTATTGTAATGTCCCAGTTTTCCATTTATACCCAATTGGCATTTGGAGGCAATACTTCTAGGATTTTACACTACTATTCTGTTTCTCATCAAGTTTTCCAGATCAGTTTTTAGTATTCATTGACAACTCCAAGCTGAATCAATCATCACAATGAAAGTTGCCAAGTAGTGATTCCTGATTTTTTATCATTCCTTCTACCTTTGTTAGTTGCCATTCTATTACAAAGAAGAACTTTCTTTTCTTGTATTTTTTAATTTCTTTATCATTTATATCAGTATGGACTCCAAAGTTAGCGGGATTTAACCTGATAATATCATTATTTTGTTGTCATATAGCAACGGTCCCAGGTTTGGCCAGTGGAAGCCTCTTCAACCCATCTTCTGTATCCTTTTGGCATATCTCCAGGATTCCTTGAGAATGACTTTTAGAGATATTAAGATGCTCCAGGGACATTTTTATTTTCCATATTCCAGCCCTGGAATTAGCCATTTCCTAAAGGAGCCCTGACTTCTTTTAATACAAGATAGTATTTAGAAACCAAGATCCAGTTGCTCTGTGTGTTCCATGTTACTGGGGTATCACTGCATCTAGAATTTTTCAGTAGAGCTAGGAATTATATGCACATATATTTGCATACACCTGCCTGTATATGGACACACACAATTATAACTATTTCTGTGTGCATGTGTGTGTATTTTAAGCCTGATTTCATGCTAATACTTTTTAAAAGATATTTTTAATGACTGAAACAATAAAACACCTAACACTGCAGCTTCTGGAAAAACCACTTATTCTTATCTTGTGCCTCTCTTCAAACTTGACCTTAACTTGTTGGGCCTTGCATTTAAGAGCAGGATCTCTGAAGACATCTTTGTTGACAACAGTTTTGTCCAAGCGATGTTCATGGAGTACCTTGTGGTCATGAGGTGATTGTAGTTATAAACTTTTACACAAGACTTGGTCTTTGATTGATTGGCAATGGACAAGCTTTGATCTTCTTGCCCTTGGCAGCTGTCACTTTGTAAGGATAGTGGTCAATTCCAGCCACCACAGCATGGCTTTAGGGATGGTCTGAGGTGCCATTATCTATGTTCTTCACAATGATGGCTTTGCATCTGGAGTAGTGTCCAGCCAGGACCAGCACCACTTTCCCAGGTTTCCTGGACTTGACCATTTCAACAGCAATTACCAAGGCCTACAGCAGAAAAGTTCATGCTGATACCTTTAATGCCAATTCTACACCTAGGGGTTCTTTAGTTTGCTCCCTTTACAGATTGCACCTCCTTCTCAGATGGTAAGAAATGAGGTTTTTAATGTTGTCAATATATTTGTTCTTCTTCTCCTTCTTCTTCTAGACAGGGTCCTGCTTGTGTTGCTCAGGCTGGACTCTAACCTCACCTCAGCCTCCTGAGTAGCTGAGACTATATGCACTAACCACTGTGCCTTGTGTCTTTAACACATTTTTTAAATATGCTCAACATGTAACTTGTTTTCTCATTGGAAAATCACTTTTGTCACTACTTAGTAGCCTCCTCTGCTCTCTACCTCCTCATTCTTGTCTTTCTTGGCCTCAGGACTTGTTGACATCTTCATTGTGAGAAAGGATGGACATGAAGCAAAGAAAAGAAAGGAAGTGAGATGAGGAGAATGGGAGATTCCAACAGAATATAGTAGAACCTCCATAGTTGACCACCTCCCTACATTGACCATCACCTTAAGTTGGTCAAATTTTTATAGACAGGACACGTATCACATGTACATACTAGTATAGTAGGCCTAGTTCCTTATGTTGACCACCTCCATAAGTTGACAAGTTTGTTACAATACCTTAACTGCTCAACTTACACAGGTGATACTGTTTTTGATAATTCACAGAGCTCCTACAGCTGAAGTTTTATATCCCAATTGGAGGGTAAAATGATATATCCTTACTGGATCTCAAACTAACAGCATTTATTGACAACTAACACCACTGACAAAGATAAATAAGCCAAAGCGTTTAAAGTTGCTGTGAATGTCTGCTTTATTTATCATGATATTTAATAATCAGAGTAATCAGAAAGAGAAATATTAAGATACAGGTTGTATCCAGAAGACCAAAAATCACATTATAACAAAGATATATGTTGCTATTTTTAAAGTCAGCACATCGCTTTCACCCAAAATGCCCAACCTCAGGAAGACACATTCAACTTTGACAACACCGTCTTCTTCATCACATATTTTCACAGAAATGTCTTCCTATTCATTAGAACAGTCCAGCATTTGGTCTCATTAAGTCATAACGTACCAATGGCAGGTCAGCAAAACAGCCAGAAATGCAAATAACTATTAATACCCACATGCCCCCCCACCCACCCTTTTGTTTGTCTCTTGAAGTCCAGAGGATGACTCTGCGCAGGTGGACGTCCCTCCACTGTGAGTAGTTAGGACAAGCAAGCAGCGTGGGAAGCTGCAAGTGGTTTGTTTTGTTCTGTTTTGTTCTTTCATCGACACCTCATGTAGAGGATTTCAGGCTTATAGGACGAGTTTTGCATGTATTTCCATGAAATTCCTCTTCACTCTACAGCAGCATCTCCCAGGTTGCCTTCTAAGAGAACAATGATTTTAATTCCTCTCACCCACCCCGTTTCCATCTACCTTTAACACTCCTTTAGTGTTAGTTAGTTAGTTAGTTAGTTAGTTAGTTTTCAAATGTCTTCCTCAGAAACTTGGGCCTGTTTCTTTTCTTTTTAATTTATTTTTTATTAAATCATAACTGTATACATTTTAGGGGTACAATGTGATGATTTGAAACACAATGTGGGATGCTTAAACTGATTAATATAGCTATGACTTTATTGACTTGTTTTTTGTGATAAGACATCTATAATTTACTCTTAGTTATTTTGAAGTGTACCCTGGCATTGTGCACATTAGGCGAGACCCCACCAAACACCCTCCCCGGGCCTCTTCCCTCCCTCTTGTTAAACCACATTTCTTGAAACCCCATGGATGGCAAGTCAAACGCACAGTTTTATTGCCTAGGACCCGTGTTTATGGTTTCCAGAACATCCAGGTAAGTGCCGTGTGGCCCTCATCAGTAAGATCTAGAACTGACAGGCCTAGAGGTCCTTAAAGGTGCTAGAAAGTTCTTTCCTGGTGTCATAGTCTCTGATAACAATGGAAAAAACCTTCCCTGTCACCACTCGCCCAGGTGGAGTGCTGCAGTTAGGTCCTCGCTCTCCTGCAGAATTTTATTCCTTGGCCCCACCCCCATTATATTTTTTACTAAACTGGGAAGAAGTTAAGTCTCTAGGATTATATTTCAAGAATAGCATAAAATGGAACCGTGGCTTACATGTTTTACAAATACAGCCACAGGAAGCGAAGGAGGAGAACCTTGTATTCAGAACTGTCCTAGTACCTGGGAAAAACACAGGTAGAATGTAACGTGGGGCACCTTGCAGACCTCAGGTAAACCAGAGGGATTTAATTTACTCCACAAGACCAAGGAGGGTCCAAAGTATCTTAGTTAGCAACCACCTCAGTGGAGACAGAGCTCAGTATTTCCAAGCATTTTGAAAATCTCATGTAATCAATAATAAGTAGATTAGTAGAAATGCACCTGCATTTCATTCTTTATTTTTGTTATATATTATACACAATACATTTGTGACTTATATGTTTATATAGCATAATAATGTATAGTGTATATTTATAGGAATGGAGTAAAATACATCAATGTAGACATTAAGATCCATAGCTCTGAAAATTATGGTCATCACCTTATTTATTTAGGAATCATTCAAATTCACTTTGTGAGTAATATAAACCATAAAAAATATAAACTGTGAAATACAACCAATTGTTCTACTCAGAAGCACTTTAAAGGAGGTTGGTGCTGCTCGGTGGCCTGCGTAGACAGAAGAGGCAAATAGTATTGGAGGCAGGAAGTTCCAGCTCCTAGAAATTGGTCCCATCATTATAGGACGCCGGTGCCCCTTATATTCTGTGACTGTCCTCTTTTGAGGACAACATGAAAGTTTACAAAAATGAAAGTATGCACTACATAACAATCAAAAACATCTGTGTAATCTTTATTTACAGTAATAATTAATTATATTAAAATCCCAAATTAAATGTGCAAAGGGCTTTGTTTATTATTTCCATACTTATTAAAGAAGACATTTCTTTAATGTTATAAGAATGTTTTCTTATCTTCATTACACAGAAATAGACTGCATAACAGAGACTGTCTGATGTTGGCAGCCTAAGATTTCCTGATATTGGCTGGTTCAAAGAAATGGAGTCTTTTTTTTTTTTTTTTTTTTGAGACAGACTCTCACTCTGTAGCCCTGGGTAGAGTGGCATGGTGTCATCATAGCGCGCAGCTACCTCAAACACTTGGATTTGAGCAATCCTCCTGCCTCGGCCTCCCTAGTAGCTGGGACTACAGGTGTGCATCACTATGCCCAGTTGGTTTTTCTAAGTAGAGATGGAATCTTGCTCTTGCTCTGTTCTTGAACTTCTGAGCTCAAGCAATCCACCTGCCTTGGCCTCCCGGAGTGCTAGGATTACAGGTGTGAGCCACCGCTCCAGGCCTGCATATATTATTGATTTAAAAGGGCCCTACAAAAAAATTGTTTCCAGTGCTCATGTGTAGTGCTTTGACTTGGGTAAGATTCCAAAAAGATGGGCAGGGAAGACAGAGACAAGGTGTGGAATACTATGGAGCCAGTTATTGTTTTATTATGTATCAGTGGTTTCTAGATTTTAAAATATTTTATCCTGACTGAAATTTTCTACACTCATCTTTCTGATAATTGTATTTTTCTATTTATTGTCATTTTTCCTGATTTTATAACCCTTCCCTGAATACCAAATCCATGGTTCTCTCTGACAGAGTGATTCTTTACATATACCAGCTCTCGGGAGAATACAAGAAAGTGGTGGTCATGAACTTCTCTCCCAGTATTCAAAGAACATGATGGTTCTAGGGGGTTGGGAGGGAGTCTTGGGAAAAATCAAGCCCTCTGAGTCCAAATTATTTTTCCTTGGTCTTGAT
Organism: Loris lydekkerianus; assembly: GCA_963574355.1. NCBI lineage: Eukaryota > Metazoa > Chordata > Mammalia > Primates > Lorisidae > Loris > Loris lydekkerianus. Next base: position 16,801 of record CAUYPK010050544.1, read on the forward strand.
TGCAAGAGGGACTTTACCTACCAAATGCAATCAGTGTAATCTGACTTATTGTACCCTCAATGAATCCCTAACAATAAAAAAAAAAAAAAAACCACCCAAAAACTGTAATATTAGTAAGAACATGCTTAAGATTCAACTTTTATTTTCCCCATGTTTAACTATCTTTCATTATTCAACTACCTCTTTAGTGTTTTCTAATAAGAAATGCTAATAGGAAGAACAAAGTTTTTGGAAACTTTATGTGACCATTAAGTTTTAAAAATGCTGTTTTTAATGTTATGTGTAAGCATGACTTCATTCAAAATCTGTAAAGGTGGTAAAAGTAACTTTACAACATATAGAACACTTATTTGCTAATTCAACAATCATTTTCAGAGTACAGAAAACCATAACGAAATGTCCTTCTACCTAAGATTTACTGGAACCATCTAATCTAGGTTATATCGATTTGTTATATGTACTTAATGCCTGTGATATAATTTATACCTTCAAACCTTGAAGTTACTCATGAAGTACTTTTATAAATAAACACATGTACAATTTCTAATCTTAAAAAAAAGTCTTCCCATTTAGATTGCTTCTACTCAAATTCTTATTTTTTTCTATGCTTCCTAGCCATACCTTTTTAACTTTTTGAGATTTCTTTCTTAAGGAAAAATCTACTCAATGCTGAATGATAATCTCCCTACTGATTTAGTACCTAGGGAAAAGAATATGAACTGAAGGCCATGACTCAAAAGAATAACAAAAATAATTCTAGCCCTTTATAAAAAGCACTAAATCGAAGCAGAGATGTTATTAAATGAGCAATAAGTTATTTCTAGTAAAATCAATTCTGGCGCATTAAACAGTATGGGGCATTTGCTTTGCCAAGAATTTTTTTCCAGCCAATATTCATGTGACAGGAAGTGAGATTTAAGGCAAGACTTTTTCTCAGTCTAGAATCCTAGCATAGTCCACATGGCCAAAATCTCAACCCATTTCATCTCATTTTAAAACACATTCCTTTAATATTACATAGTTTTTAAGAGACGTTACTGATCCCTTTTTGATTTGATTAATTTAATAATTATAAAAATATTCTCATCATTCAAATATCATAAAGTGACTTTAAAACTCTAAGACATTAGAATGTATTGTATAATAATGTCATAACCACGTAAGAGGAAGTTTCAGAATAAAAATGAACTCTGTCACGAGCTGTCCCACTGGAGTAGGCTGACTTTTTTTTTTTTTTTAAGGTATTTTACAGCTCCCCGAAGAGCTATGAATCCTGGATCTGCCGAAATAGATTAAGCAGTTGGTTCGTGAGATAAGAGCTCTGCAGGGAAAACATTTAGGGTCCAATTAAGTTTGGATGTCGGCAAAACTAAGAGGAAAGAAGGTCCATGATGCCAGCCTGCCGGGGAGGATTTACAGGCCTGAAGATGGCTTGATAAGCACCAAGATTGCAGGTCATCTCTAAGCCGGCTTCATCTCCGAGCGGAGCAGCCATTCAATTGCCCTCTAAGTGTCACACAATTATTTTCATGAACTCTTAGCGTCTTACCAGGTCACCTCACTATCTTTCTTACAAATTCTAAAATGCCCTCTAAATATCCCTCAAAAAAAAAAAAAAAAAGAAAATAGCCCAATCAGCCTTTGTTTAAACTCTTCCAATGATGGAGTGCTCACTACTTCACAAGGCAAACACATAACTACTTTTAATTGTGTCTTTTTTCCCCCTAAGTGCTAGTACTTCATATTGAATTGGTTCTACATGCCCCCTACACAGACTGGCTTCACCTCTTCCAACACAAACTAAGGCAAGCCAACGCCCACACAGGAAGTATTCAAACTTCTGAAAACACGTGCAAGTCTGCGTCTTAGCTTCTGTGCTTCCTGGCTGTGTGGACTCTGGTACTTTCGAAATGTCTCCATCTTTACATCCTCCCCTCTACACTGGAAGTAAGAGGCACCTATCTGTTTTATAGGGCCAGTCAGAGAATGAAATGTCTGCCACATGGTAAGTGTTCAAGCAAGTATATCTCAATCTTTCAGTAGGCTCTTCCTCTGTCTGATGTCTAGTGCTAGACAGACAATGTTGAGAAATGCCCCTGATTTGGGGGAGTTTCTTTCTTAAAGAGGAAGACACAAAATTGAAAATGTGTTATTGGTAAAAGGTGATGAGTGCCGAGAAAGGGGACATATGGTACTGTGGCACCATTAACAAGACAACTGGCTTAGTTTAGGTGGGAGTAAGGACGGTTTCTGGCAGAAGTGATGTTTAAGGTGAGATTGGGTGGTTGGTGAATTGACTGAGTATAAAAGATTACGTTAAAAAGTCCAAAGAAGGTCGGGTGTGATGGTTCACTCCTGGATCGTTTGGGAAGACATCGCATTCCAACAGACCTCACACCACTCTTCAGAGTCTCTCTGGACATATCCTCCCTCCTTGAAATAACGTCCTGTCATTTGTCAGTTTTCTTTGTCCTGAATGCCTTGCCAGATCTACACTTGTAGAGCAAGGTTCGTATATAAACAAATGTGAGCTCTAAATACTTCAGTAATTTCTAGGTTCAGGTCCTTTTTGTGTTATAATGCTAAAATAATATCTCCACAATATCCCTCCCCATGTATATGCTGTTGAATTCTTATCTATTTATTTAGAAAACAAATTCCTCAAACCCCATTTCCCTGTGTGGCCCCAGATTACTGACAGTCAGAATTTTTTTTCTCCTTTCCCTTCCTTTCCTTTCCTTTCCTTTCCTTTCCTTTCCTTTCCTTTCCTTTCCTTTCCTTTCCTTTCCTTTCCTTTCCTTTCCTTTCCTTTCCTTTCCTTTCTTTCTTTGAGGCAAAGTCTCACTATGTCACCCTTGGTAGTATTCCATGGCATCACAGCTCACAGCAACCTCAAATTCCTGGGCCTAAATGATTCTCTTGCCTCAGCCTCCCACATAGCTGAGACTACAGGTGCCCACCACAACACCCGGCTATTTTTTGGTTGTAGTTGTCACTGTTGTTTTTGGCAGGTCTCAGCTGGGTTCAAGCCCCCAGCTCCGGTATATGTGGCTGGTGTCTTAGCCGCTGAGCTATGGGCACCGAGCCAGAATTTTTTTCTTTTAATTTCAGAATAAGCTAGATGATGGAAGATTTTTCTTGGTTTCTTTTTACCGGAGATTAAAGTTGAACTAACTGGTGAATGAGTTTATGGATTACTGGTCTTGTACTTTCTGAATACCATAAATAAAATTCCTACAATTTTGTTATAGTCCTTCAACATACCTTCTTCCCAATTCTATAAGACTTTTCAAAAATAATTGCCAGCTTTCCAGTAACTTCATTAGCTAATCCCTTACCACCCTGTGAGTATGTCATCCAGTGCTAAAGAAATGACACAACTCTGTAATTTGTGAGGAAATTGGGGTCAGATTCTTTGCAGTATTTTCTAGTTTCATCAGGTTCTAGTATTTTTCCACTTTTTTTTTTCAACTTCAAACACAGTAGTGTATATAGTTTGGTTTTTCTCTCAATATGATATATTTTCTCAGACTTTCAACAGTTTTGGACTTGTGTCTAACACCCCTCTTTCTCCCACAAATTAAGTAAACAGTCTTATCTGTTCAGCCACTACCACATTATCAGTAAAGGGGACATTCTGACGTGCCAAGTTATTCTTAAGAAGTTTTGCCTCATTCATCAATAGTCTAGCTCAAATTTTCTCTGAATGAGAAATGAAATGAAATATTTATTTTCATTATTAAACCAGGTTAACTATAACGTGATTGCTTGTGCATTAACCTTTTAAATATCACTCCCTCAAAGTTATATTTTCTTGCTGGCACACTTTTCAAATTTTATAATCACAACTGTGAATTAAATTTTGCAATAATATTCAATAACAGAAAACCTCTTCCATTACAAAGCAGCACAAACATCTCTTTACTGAACACATTATAAAAATTTGAACACATTATGAAAATCATACTATTTTAATGTGTATCTATGAAATTATAACTTATACATAACTGTGGACAGGGTCATCTGAATATATATACTTTAAACAAGCTGCAAATCTACCACACAATATATTCTTAATGCGAACAAAGCATTTGTATTAAAATTTTGCTTTGAAGCTATCTGTTATCCAACCTGTTTAAGTTCTAGAAAAAGGACTACTTGCTCTTGGGAGTCATTTGTTGATACCTTTAACTAATTCTTCCCATTTGATGTAAATGTAACCCAGATAGAACTGCCAGAACAATTGCAATAATAATTAGTGTTGAACTTGAAAAATATAAAGTGGGTATTGCTAAGACCTTTATTCAATGACTGTTGTTTAGTAGAACATCAAAATTCTGGCATGTCACTTAAAGGTGTGCAGTCAGGATAAAATTGCCTGCTCTTCAAGAAACATACACACAGAATTCTACACACAAAAGAAATTATGGATTTTCAAAAACTTGCTAAGTAACTTGTGCAATGTTAAGTATCTGTACTATTTTAAATGTGGAAGGTCTTGTGTTGCAATCTTGTAATCACTATCTGTTCTTTTTGCTGATTGGAGAAATTAATCCCGTTTTATTATGGCTTATTATTCCTAATCCTTCAAATCTGGATAAGTGACAATTAGATTACGTGATGTCTGTAACAGAAATATATCTGCTTATGAGTTGAAAGCTATTTTATGATGAGTGGCTTTTTTTTTTTTTTTTTAACAAATAACGTATGCTTACTTTAATAAAATATCTTGAAGTTACAAAAATCTCATTATCAATAAAAGAAATTAGTTCTGCCACTAATGGCAGTAATTTTAGGTGATGGAATAGTCACCCCCTTCCTTTCCTCTGCAACAGCACACCCTGGGCTCTGGCTCGGACTAGCAACTCCGCCCCATGACTGAGAGGACATTTTTTTTTTTTTCCTCCTGTATTTTTTTTTTTTAATTTTATTTTTATAAAATCATAGCTGTGTACATTAATGTGGTCATGGGGGGGGGTCTATGAAACTAGTGTATGGTGCCCCAGGACTGAGAGGACACTCATAGGAGCCGGAGCCCCTGGACCTTATCCTCCCCCGCCTCAGTGGTTGAGTTGGGAAGATGTTGGTCAAAGGATATGAAGTTTCAATTAGATAGGAGGAGTAAATTCAGGTGATTTATTGCACAACATGATGAGTCTAGTTAACAATGTATCATAGTCTTAAAATTGTCAAGAAAGTCAATTTTAATGGTTCTCACAAAAGTATGTGAGATAATCTAGACGTTCCACAATGTGTACATGTTTGAAAACATCATGATGTGCAAGATGAATATGTATCTGTTAAATAAAATTATTTTACATATACTATATAAAATAGTAAAATTGTCAAAGAGAAGAAAAGTGAACGGAGTGTACTGTGTAAAAGGAACTTCGATAATCTGCTCTGTGCTGATGGGTTCATAAAGTCTGCAAGGAGAGAAGTATCTAACAGCACTTCTGGGTCTCAAGGACTTGGTGGCCCTGGGCCTCAGACTGTCAACCTCAAAAGCGCTTCTCAGAACCCTCCCCATTGGGGGTACAGGATGGCTGAATTTCCCTCCTCTTCAGGTCAGTTAGGCACTTATAAAACTCCAGCAGGTGCGGCTGTAATTCATTAGCTTCTCCTGAAGGCAGACCTTGTTAAGCAGAACAGAATGCCCAGGTGCATTTCAAAATGGTGTCTTCCTTTTCCACAAGGGATGTTCACTCTGATTTTAACTAGGAGAAGCTGGTCTACCTCCTACAGGGAAAACTCACAAAAGGCTGAAAGCTTCCCTAGGGCTGAGTCCCCTGGAGTTTTTGCCCTTCTCGGATTTGGCCACCTGGAGCCTCCTGCGTGATCACAGCCCGTGGTTTCCTCTTCTGGCTTCTGTGTCTTGTTGTTAGGTAAGTCGGGACTCTCTGCGTCCTCCTGTTTCTTTAGTTTGGGGGGTATGTCCTGTGTCCTTACTTGTCTGATGGATCTAAGAAAAGCTGATGATTTATCAGTTTGCTCAGCGTCCTCCTTGTTCAGATGAAGTGAACACGTCTAAGCCTTTTATAAGTCAGACTAGAATCCGAAAGTCAGAACATGCTTTTTAAACTGATATCATGAAATCCTCTAAAAACTTTAACCCTTCATCCTCGACATGCTTTTCAGGCGGACTCTGCCAAGCACTTCCTATGGTACACTTAAAATGAAGGAATTAATTACAATGGCATTTAAAAAGAATGTAATGTTAATTTTAAATATTGTTTAATAATCAGAAAATAAAACTAAGGATAATTATAACTAACGCTGCCAACATGCATTGAGAACTTTCCCTGTGCCTAGCTCTGGGATGCATTCATTAGATGGTGGTTTCATTAAAGGGTATAAAAAAGGCAGAAAATGTATATGCCATTATTATCTGATGAGGAAACAGATTTGTTAGAAACCAAAAAAAATTACATTCCCAAGAGACTCTTGTGAACGCCGAACTAAAAAGGTCCTTAATTACCCAGACTTCGTTGGAATTCCAGGTGAAGAGAGTATTGCATTTCTCCCACTAATATAGGCACTTGCTGTGCACAGAGCTACGCCACAGTGCTCTGGGGAATAGAAGGAAGTGTAAGGTACAGCATTAACTCAAAGTGTAAGGTACAAAATTCTCACGAGGGACTAGAGATGAAGTTAAATACCTGTAACTCAGAATAAAAAGTGTCAAGAACATAGAAGAAATGGATAGAAGGCCCAATCTCCCCTTTTAGATTAACTGGAGAGGGAGCCATGCTTTGAGAAGGGACAGGTGTCAAAGGTGTCTCTTCCAGGGGAAGGCAATGCCGGACAGCAGAACCACGAGAACCCACAGGCTGGGCTGCGCTTAGCAAGCCCCTGTGATGAGTTGCAGCCTTTGTTGTATTGTAGAGAAAGGTGGTTCTTACAGTGCAGCAGTAGATTGGGACTCTATGATAGAGTGCCATAGAGGCTGTGGCACTGAGATGTAGCTTATCTTGTACCGTTGGGCCACTGTAGCATTAGCCAAAGTTTAGCCAAGGTCAAGAAATCTTTAATGTTGGCAGAAACTTGGCTGATACCTGGTCTAAAAGACCATATTTGGAGAACCTGAGAGGAAGATTAATTAACATGCCCAAGATCACTCCTATTAAGAGGAAGAGGAGATGACATTGTGGGCATGTACAATTCTAAGTCTGAAACTTTGGCCAGCAGCCCAGAGGTCTCATAGGCAGCTGCGCTCCAGGAGAGGCCCCGTCTCCCAGCCAGTAAGTCTAACCAGCCCTCCGGAGGCACCTTCCTCTCATCAAAGCTCAGGGTCTCGTGACTTTTCATAAGGATTCTGGAAGATCTTCTTTATAGCTGAGAACACTGTCTTCTGTCATTCCGTGTGTGAATTTGGGTATGGAGGGAGATCTTGAGTTAAATCTCGGGGGTCAATGTCAGGAAAATAGTAGAGGAAGTTTTTAGTCCTCACTGTTACCTTTCAGTGCTCTTCCGTCACAATTGCTTTTTCTTTGACCCATTGTCACTTAAGAAAATTCTTCAGCAGCCTGGGGCATGAACCGGGTTGCAGGGAAATAGGATTTTAATGCAACATGTGTTGACAAAGATGCACCTGTTCTCATGCTGTTCCCTTCACTTGGATCGCCTTTCCAACTGAAGACACTGAACACACTCTTGGTCATTACAGATGACTTTCTCCTTATTTTTTAGATTCAACTCTCTCCTCTTAAACTATTTTTTAAAGCTGTGGTATTCCCCCAGTGCAGACACTGAAACAGAGATTCAAGAAAAATGACTTTGGGCTGGGCGCTGTGGCTCATGCCTCTAATCCCAGCACACTGGGAGGCTGAGGTGGGTGGATTGCCTGAGCTCACAGGTTCAAGACCAGCCTCAGCAAGAGGGAGACGCTGCCTCTAGAAATAGTTGGGTGTTGTGGCAGGTGCCTGTAGTCCCAGCCACTCCAGGGGCCTGAGGCAAGAGGATCTCCTGAGCCTGAGAGTTTGAGGTTGCTGTGAGCTGTGACGCCACAGCACCCTACCAGGGGTGACAAAGTGAGATTGTCTCAAGAAAAAAAAAAAATGACTTTGTATGACGGGTGTAAGGAATTCATTCCTTTGGGGGAGTAGGCAAGCAGGACAGAAATGAGAAGGCAGCCAGTAAAGGGCGTATCGCCAAGCCCAAGTAACAGGTGTTTAATCCTCTGGGGCACTTCAGGAAATAGTGTAAAACACACCCCTCATAATCACGCTGTTTGAGGGGAGTGTGGGCTGGAGTCTCATGCCACAGTTTTCATCGGTCATGCATTGAGGGCTGCACCCAATGTCTCAGCTCCCTGGTGCCTCTGGCCTGTGGTACATGTGGACAGAAGGACTCTCAGTGCCGGGAAAACTTCCTCAGGCACAGATTAGAGATGAGAGTTCCAACTGAGGCAGAGTGCGCTGACTTGGGGGGCGCTGACAGTGTCTGCTGTGCTGTACAATGGCAACATTGGCTGTTATTAGTCAGCAGCCAGGTATCAAAGTGCGAGAGACCATGGACTCGAGAGGGTGGACTCAGGCCACCTGTCCTCTGTCCAAGGGCAGGCAGTGAGTTCCATGCCTCTGCTGAGGTGTCACACTCTGGCAGTGAGAGCCCCACGCAGACTAGTGAAATGTGAAATACTGACCTTTCTGTATAGAAGAGATGCTTCTAACCCACCTGTCAGCAGTGCAGAAGCATTGGGTTGTTTTTAACAGCGGCAGTGGTGGGTTTGTGTCAAGCCAGGCACGCCCTGTGACCCGGCATTGGATGGGCTGATTAATTGTGAACAAATGTTCACAGAGATGTCAAACTGAAACAAAAGGGAAGGAAAAGGCTAATGAGCCATGAGAATCCTGAAATAACCTGAAAACGAGTCTGATGCTCCTCTTTTCTTTAAATAATCATCATGTGCTGTGATTAGAAATGTCTGCTTATCATTCAGGTATGTTAGAATGGAGGGCAGTACCTTTTTTCTATTCCCAGAAGCCTCCAGTTCAGTTGCACAAATATATATTTTTTTAGCCACCTGTGACTATTAAATCTGCTTTTCAGTTATAATTTTGAGTTTTGCTAAGCAGTGCTTTAGAGTCTTGTCTTTGATGTCGAACAGACTGAGAGTTCAGTTCCTGATCCATCATGAACTCACTCGCTGTGTAACGTTGAAGAAGTAGCTCACGCTCTCTAAATCACTGTTTCCTCTTTTGTGAAATGGGTCTGTAGAAGGATGCCTGACTTAGAACTGAGGATTGAAAACATAATAATGCAATGGAAAGCATATTGTCTAAGAGAGAGTAGAACTCAGTGGAGTAGACACCAATGTTCACCTTGTGGGTGGAGCGAGGTGTTGGAGGCCGCGGTTGTATTAATTGTGGAATTAATGGTGTGATTTTTCTTTCCACTGCCGAGTGCAGGATTTTGGACAGGCACGATTTTGAGTTTTAATTTTGTACGGAATGCAGCTGTGTGCATGTTTGGGTGTTTGAAATGCTTATAAGACATCAAGAAGTATTTGGAACTGAATAAAACCCAAATCTCGGTAAATATGAGTTCCCTTTCCTGCATCCCTTTTTGTTCCAGTTTAAGTATATCCAAAGGGAAGTCATTCTTATGTATGAAACGATAAAATTTATTTAAAATTATCATTCAAAAAATTTCCTTAAGGATTCTAGCATAAGAGATTCATTTTTTATTTTTGAGGCAGTCTCACTCTGTCACCCTAGGTCGCTGGTTCTTAACCTTCCTAATGTCCTGACCCTTTAATACAGTGCCTGTGGGTCATGACCCACAGATTGAGAACTGCTGCCCTAGGTAGAGTGCTACGGTGTCATAGCTCACAGCAACCTCAAACTCTTGGTCTCTAGTGATCCTCTTGCCTTAGCCTTCCAAGTAGCTAGAACTAGAGGCACACACCATAATACCCAACTAATTTTCCTTTTTTTTTTTTTTTTTTTTTTTTTTTGTGGTTGTTGGCTGGGGCTGGGTTGAACCCGCCACCTCTGGCATATGGGACCGGCACCCTATCCCTTTGAGCCACAGGTGCTGCCCCAATTTTCCTATTTGTAATAAAGACAGGATCTCATTCTTGCTCAGTCTGGTCTTGAACTCCTACTCAAGCAATCTACGTGCCTCACCCCAAGAGAAGGATTTAAAAGTCTGCATCTATTCTGCGGACCAGTGGGCCAAGCCCCTGAGCCAATCTTCTGCATCTAGGTGCAGTTCCCTCACAAAATAATTTTAGTCTCAGAGATATGTCAGGAGAACAAATCTATGAATCTGCAAAATAGGTCAGAACCCAAAGTTTAAAAATTTAATAGGTGAAACAATCACATTATCACTATAGGAAAAGAGAGGCAAATACAAGTCAACTGTTCCTACATCCCCAGGTAAGCTCAGAACATTTCATGTCTAACACCATTAACACAACGGGAAACATGTCTTCTGAATCTGTAACTCCTTGAGTTAGGGAGAAGCTTTTGACCCTCCGTCAGCACTTCATAAGACCAACTATTTTATTGCTTGTGAAGAAGAGTTGGCAGGAGACAATTGTTTCGTTTAGGATCCCAGAGGTGAATAATGCATTTTGTGTGAAGGGGAAGACTTGAACAGCTCCTTAGCTGATGGAAACTCATGTTCAGTTGAGTCCAATGTACTTTGGAATTTCAAGATGTCTTTTATAAGCTATGGCAAAAGTTATCCTGATTAATTTTTGTGATAGATATTGCTATCAGTATATAATTACACCTTGGTGTCTTCTGAGAGATTCTTTAATCTTACACATTTTTGAAACATGCTTTAATTCCACAAAATATTTTGTTTTGTAAAAAAAAATTGAATCGCCCGTGTTTCCTGCTTTTATGGTGTGTTTTATAGTGACTGCTTATTCATCTGTTATTTATATGCATTATTTTATACTTTAGAATGAGGTCTTAATTTAAACCATTTGAAAAACAATGATAAACCTCAATGAAAGATAAACAGGCCAGTATAGCTCTGATCTTTGCTCACATACCTCTCAAACAAGGTTGGTTTGTTTGTTTTGTCTTTTTTTTTTTTTTTTTTTTTTTTTTTTGAGCAGTCTTGCTCTGTCACCTGGGCTAGAGCATTGGTGGTGTCATCATAGCTTACTGCAACCTCCAGCTCCTGGGTTCAAATGACCCTCCTGCCTCAGCCTTCCCGGTAGCTGGGACTGGAGGTGCATATCACCACCATCTCTGG